>JABXOJ010000025.1:0-72087 GCA_014529505.1 Cryptosporidium felis
CCACTCATATATACAATTATCATATCCTCAGACCCAATATTTCTTATCATCGTATCTTCCAGTGGCATATCCTCCACCACCATCGTTTCCTCCACCACCGTCATTTCCACCGCCGCCGTCACTTCTCTCACCTTTCCCACCTAAACCTAAACCTAAACCTAAACCTAACCTAACCTAACCTAACCTAAACCTAAACCTAACCTAAACCTAAACCTAAACCTAACCTAACCTAAACCTAACCTAAACCTAAACCTAAACCTAAACCTAAACCCTAAACCTAAACCTAACCTAACCTAAACCTAAAAATTGTGTGAGTTTCACTATTCATTTTCTTCCCAAGAAAACGCCGGATTGTCCAGCCAATATAAAAAATCACACAAACAAAAAACACACCACGCACTTTAAATTTTTTTATTTAACAAAACATTTATATTAAACTCTTCTCTAGTTATGAAATATAATCCGAATGAAATATTTATATATATTATTTTTAATTCTGCTCTTTAGACTCTTCCAAAACTCGAATTCATCTCTTTCTCCTGTCAAAAAATCCTCTGAAGGATGGACAAGAAGAGGCAATAAAAGAGAACATAAAAAAAAACCGGACCCCCATAAAGGTGAAATTACTCCAATTCCTGTACCTCCCATACCAGAACCTTTGTCTTCCGGTCCATTATTACTTGCACTTATTGTTAATAGTAAAACCGCCAATATCTATTATTACACTGGTAATGCACATTACAAAAATCAATGCGATAAAGTTCACAAAATACTTGCATATTCATATAAAGAAAAAGAATTCTATGCCGCTATACCAAAATGTAGAGGTGAACTAATATTATCCAATAAAAGTGGTCATCTCCTTATTGAAACATCTGATATCACATATGACGTTTGTAATGAAAAAATAATATCACGAAAAACAAGAAAAATCCATTCCAAAGTTAAAGTTGATAGATACTGGATTGGCCGTACTCATGTCAAATTAGATCATGTAAAAAATTTTGAACCTTTTCTTATTCCAGAGAACTTTAATATCTACTCGGACCAAATATTTCAATCACCTGGAAAAGCTGGTACTCAATTTAAGGGAGTTATTTCACAAAAAGAGCCTCAACTAAAAATGCCCATGGTTGAGTATGAAAAACAAATTATTGAACATTTCTATTTTAATTCTGATTCATATTTAATATTTGAAGGCAGACTAATGAGTTATGCAGTACCCATAAAATGGAATAGTATTTGTACCATAATGCTCAAAGAATCTGTTATCAAATGTGATAAATGTAAAAAAAAAAAATTCACATATTATGTAAATAGAGCACATATTGTTCGAGAGGGTGTTGAAATATTAACTGTCAATATTTTTGGAACCAGAATAATCCAAGCAAAGAGACTTTCTGAAGTTGTTGATCTTGCAATTGCAAGATTGATAAAATCTGAAGAACCTAAAAGTCTGGATCCTCCCAGTATCCCAAGTGTCACTGACCAAGCTAGTCACCTTAGTGACACCTAACCAACCATTCATTTACCCAACATCAAGCAAAACAGACTTTAAAAATAACACCAGATTATTTATTTTAACTCGATTATTTAATAAAGTTTGTTAAGATATGCCAAATTCATTTTAGAAACATCCAAATTATTGAATATTGCGGCTCTAAAGTTAACACCTACAAAAGTAGTACCGAATTTCAATTTAAATACCTAAATAACTCAAAAAATCGACTGAAGAACACTAAGAACCTTAAAATTAAAAAAATAAAGAATTGTATTTTTAACAAATTATTTATATTTATATAATCCACCCGTTGAATCTAAATATTTATTGCATGTATAACCAATAATAGCTACAATTATCGGCAAAATACTGTATTAATAAGTCATAATTAACTCCGTTACTTCATTATACCTTGAATAATTCAATCGAAATTCTCCATTGGTTTTCTTATAGAATTCACTATTTCTCTTTGAAACTCACAAAAGTGAAACCAAATTGTAATCAATCCAACAGACGTATTTCTCTCAACAAAAACTCTCATGTGTACGTAAAATTAATTAAAATGAACAGATTCTAAATAATAAATAGCAAGGTTTCTCCATATCACTCGTAAAATAAAAAAGTTTAAAGAAAACACAGAAAATCTAAAAAATGAATTAATGAAAAATAACCATCTATTAAAGTTAATTGGTTCATCACATGAAATAACGGAGTTGTAAATCTTTTTGCGCAAACCAATGAATAAAAATCAAATATTAAATTCTCATTATATAAGATGGGTCTTAAAGATTTTATCCGTAATATTATCTTCGGTGCATAATTCAATTTTAATTGAAGTTATAGATCATTGCTTCGAAGAAAGTTCTCTTTCAACACTTTCAGAAGGTTTTGATGAAAGTGAAGATTGGTTCGTCTTCTCAGAAGACTTTGATTGCCTAGACTTGGTAGAATGAGAATTGGTAGATAAATATCGTGGTGGAGGAGATGAAGGTGGTGGTGGAATGTACTGAGGATGATCAACAGGAGGTGGAAAAGGAGGAGGTGGTGGGAAAGGTGAGAGAAGTGACGGCGGCGGTGGAAATGACGGTGGTGGAGGAAACGATGGTGGTGGAGGATATGCCACTGGAAGATACGATGATAAGAAATATTGGGTCTGAGGATATGATAATTGTATATATGAGTGGGTTTGGTAAGGTTGTATTGTAGGTATTAGTGGAGAATGTGAAGGTGGGGGTGGAAATGTCGGTGGAGGTGGAATATATTGAAAGTAGGTATATGACTGCGGTTGTATGAACTGTGTCGAAAAAAGAACATCAGACATCCCGTCTGGAACTCCTTGGAAAAAAATGGGATCTTCATTTTCTGCAGTAAAATAATAACAGCAGGACATTTTGCGTATGCGTCTTTAAATCTGCAACATGAGTTTCAACTTGATTAATTTGAACGTCAAGTAGTAAACCTGAGTCTTTAACTCCCAAAGATGACGTAATATAATCAATAAGTCAAGAAAATCATATGTCCAGGCACTAATTACATAGTCTGTTCAGACTTTTTTTTTACTTTCGTCTGCTATCCGCCTAGTCGCTGAAACGGAGTTTAAAGACAAAACTATACATTATTTTCTGTCTCAAATTTAAATAATTATATAAATGTAAAATAACAGTCTAACTTGATTAAAATAAATACATAATTGAAATTTTTTTATGTTCCAGTAACGGTCGCCTAACGGTTTTGAATCGATCTAACTATTTTCGTTTTAATTTGAATCATGAAGGAAAACTAAAATTTTGATTTCGAAGTTTCTTCTCGCATTTTGAACAGGAATCTTAACTTTCTCATTAGTAAGAAATCTATCTAGTTAAATTAAATCGACTAAATCACCGTGGTGTTTTTTTTGAATATTTTTTTTGAATAATTTTTAACTCACATTAATCCACAGATGTCTGGATTTCGACTTAAATTCCTGTTATAATTGAAGACTGATTATTATATCTTATTCCATTTATAATTGCTTGGTTAATGTGTGAAATCGATTGCTAAATATCACCATTAACTCATTGAGATATTGCGTTTTGTCTCTCAAGAAGATTTCGGAGCTTACAACTATGAAGGAATTATTGTAAATTGAAAATAACATTCTTTCAGCGATATTATGAAATCGTTATATCTATATTGACAAACTGTTATTTTGAATCTTAGTAAATTTTCAAGTAAGACTAATGCAGGAAATATCACCTACTAATAGACGATCTATTTATTAGTGAATTTGTAGTATTAGAAATTGCTGAAAGTAAACAATTCTAGTAATTAGACTAATCTTTTTCTCAACTGAACGCGGCTTTCAAAGTACAGATGATCTCCAAACTTGAAAGATATAATGACAATATGTCTAACTCAAATGATCGCCAGAACTCGATTGTATCTACAGTATAAGTTCAATGCATATTTTCTCAATATTTAATTTTCCGGATACATGTAACAATTTAATTCTGGAATAAATTGTAACCAAACAACCGACCCCAATAACTAAGGTGATAGAAATAACTCTTAATATAAGCAGTATCTGTTAACCGTTGTCATAGATCAAAATTATTGTTATTTCGTAACTTTACTGATCAAAATATTCAAGAAAATGGTCGGTAATAGTTAATTAAAATGAAGTGATCTGAATGAAACGACGTTTAATGACACATCTACTATCCCTTTTTCACTGTGCCGAAGCAATTTCTTTGATTTAAATTTCACTGCGAAAAAATTCAATTTTTTTCTGGAAATTTATTATCATCGGTACAAATAATTTGTCAACTAAAAACTGATTTACAAGCATAGGCGCCTTTTGATTAATATATATTTTTCCGATTACAATGAAGATATTTGATCAATTAGAAGTACTTGTAAATCATGAAATTTGTGATTAGATCATTTTCTTTCCTACTTTTGTACCTCACGTTACTCTCAATCTCCAGATGTTCTGAAATAAATCAAGATTCAGCAATTAAGCATTTAGAAAGTTATCATTATTTGGTATCCCAAGCTGAAATAGTAAGAAAGGAGATCACTGATAAGAAAATAACCAGAACCCACCTGATTGTTTCATTGGAAACTAGCCAAGGACTCTTAAGGTTCCCATTTATCGGAAAATACGTAACTACAATAAAATGCGATGAATTCAAGAGTATGTTAACTTACCACATATTACTTAGAAAGTTTAAGGAGTTCTTGATTAAATGTAGTGGCTATTTTAAAGTTGTAAATGAAATGGGTGAGCTTTCTCTCCACTTCGATGAAGGTTCGGAAGATTTTGGACGGATGAACGATGATAGTAAAAATTCAAGCTTCTCAATCACAACGGAGTTACTTGACCAAGAAGATACTAGGAAATTCCCAAAATGGTTAAAACATTTCTTTGTTTCTCTAGTTCCTTATAATTTTGATCCAGAAATTGATCAAAATTACAAATTCCCTTCAGTAACTCCAATATTTAAAGGCATAATATCGAACTCGGATTTAAGATTGATTCCCATTTCTTTTTCAAATGGTGATCAGTCAGAAAATTTCAAAACTGATGAGTTAACGTTTGCGATGTTTGAATCACCTGAATCAAGCTACGCTATTCCAATTAGAAGTTACAGTTTTTGCAACTATAAACCATTCTATTCAACGTTAAATTGTCTTGTTGGTTACAAATTCATTTCTTATAACTTAATAAAGGGACTTTTAACACACAAAAATATTGAAATATTAACAACAAATATTCGTGGATTTAGAGTTATCATTTCCAGTTCGTTTGACGAAGTAATGAAAACTGCAAAAACTGAACTTGAAAACTCAAAGAAAAATGGAATCGAAACATTAAAACTGAAATATCCATCTGTTGGAAATTTAGGCACAAAAAACGACTAAGATTATAACATCTTAAACTGTTTATGCAGCGTCAACTACTTTTCAGATAGGAACTTACGCAACATCTACTACTACTATCACACTATAGCAGTGGCAAAAATATCCGCTGCTACTTTTTCCATCGTACCTCAAACACCCCAAATGAGGTAGATCCGGTAACGCAGACTTCATAATATAATTTCAATGTTTATCTTGTCCAATGAAATATAAGGTTTCAAACCTCCTATATTACAAACTTATGTTTTCTTAATTATAGGTACTAATTAATTCGTCTCAATGCAAATAATGTCATATTTTAGTACATTCTATTCACTTTCAGAGTATAAAATTCATTAATAAAAGTCAGTTATTAGTAAAAATTTAATATTATTGAAATTAAGATTAATGTGCAATTCATTAGTACAATGTTACCGGCTCACACATGAAAATCTCCATTATATTTCAAAAACAATATATCATTTCCAAAATTTTACATTCGTGCACAATAAAAGTATCGTATAATAATTTATATTTTATAAACCCATACCCAAATTATATTTTTACCATACAAATAATCATTTTGCCGTTAATTAATTGTAAATTGAATGGCGGGAAATAATTTGCCAGTTCCATTGCACCAATAGAACTAATGTTTAACTTCGTGAATTATATCATTACATCGGGTATACGTTTTTACTGTTTGAAGGATTGATTAATGGAAATTTACCGTGATAGGCAAGAATGAAGAGAAGAACTTCATTTTATTTGCAAATAACAATATATATCTTCATATTGCTAATTTATACTCATGGTATTACGTGTATGGAAACTAAGAAAAGTGACAATTTTGAAGAATTTAAGAATTTAAAGAGACCTAGTTATATAGTATTTGACAAAAATAAAATTCTTACTCCAAACCATTATAGAGAAATACCTTGTTTCAGTCCTCCAATCTACTTTGTAGATATTGTAAATATAATAATAGTGAGCCTAGAAGTTGCTTGTAATGGTACATACTTGTTTATTAACAGAAATGGTGAATTAAGCATATCCCTCCCAACTGAAAAATATAATGTGAATGATCGTACTGTTGAAAGGTTCTTCTATTTCGACTATAGTTTGGATCAAGCTACTTACATTTTGAAGGAATATGCAAGTTTGAGTGGAATAGAAAATAAACCAGATGAATTAACTGGAATTAACCTTGATGCGATTCCAAGGGAATATGATACCAATACTGATGGTGACTATATTAATTGGGTAAGAAAAGTTGAATTATTCGGTATAATTACATTTTCAGATCAAACCTTGATGATTCCAGAATATAAGAAACTGAAGGAAGAATTAAAAGCTGATATTACTGCTTTTGAAGAGTTATTTATCATATTTCTGATTGATTCGAATGATGAAAGTAAAAACATTCATTTTATTGCAATTCCCGTCTTTTTTTTGACAAAAATAACCTTTAATGTTAGAAAATCAATATTAGAATTCCATTTTGAGAGTATTAGCTCAACTAATACCGAAACATTTGACTTAAAGAAAGGAGTGCATTCTTTTAAGGGAATAAACTTGAAAACCAATAAAATTCATAATGAAAAAATTTTATTCAGTACTACATTGAACCAACTGCAGAAGTTAATTAAATTCAGATTTAATGAATTAAAAAATTATAGAGATTTGACTCATGAATCAAGAGATATTAATTACAAAAATACTAATAACGAACTGTGTGATACTGACCACACTATGAATAATGTAACTAAACAAAACGATTATAATTATGTAATTTTTTCACCTATTAATTCAACTTCAAAAATAAAAACAGCTAATTATACTATTACCGCAACTTCTACAACTACCTCTACTTCTTCAATTCCCATATCAATTAATCATGACTCCATGACCGCTTCTATTTCTAACGCAACTATCGGCGGATTTTCTAGTTTTAATTCAACAGAAATTCTATCAAAAACGAATCAAACAAAACACAAAATCTCTCTTTCAAGGCATTTGAGATTTTATCATTCGATCATTGGGAACATTATTTAGTATTCAATTAGAATATCATATTATATTTCTTCATACTCTATTTTGTATTTAGAAACCAAATATGTATAATTATCCTCGTTAATTTCACTCGTTAAAATCGATCTTTAAAACCTAAATTCAATAATAAGAAGAGAATTCATCAATTCTCTATTTCTAAATTGTCAATATTTTTCATTCAAATTTAATTTTGGAATTGTAACTATTATCTTTCTATACTAATTATTAGAATCTCATTAGTAAAAGAAGTATAATTTGTAAATACATTTATTTCAATCTTAAGTTCATTCATTTCATTTTTTAAATATATCAGCACATAAATATTAGAAACGCCTAATAAACAAGTTCGAATTTCATGATTTTTAATTATAAAGATCTGTAGATATTTACTAGGCTACATCTTAATTTGGATAACTCACTGCTCACATGAAAATCGCATTCTATAAATATCATTCGACTCAAAAATATCTATTGAAATGTAACTCCAACAGAATGTAAATATTTTGGGAACAGAATTCTCAAAATAGTTCGAACAAACAAATGAATATACGTTAATTGTAGAAATTAAATTTAGAGTTCAAATGGTCCACCGTTTGTAATAAAGAGAACCAATATCTCTCCGAATAAAATTATCTGAAATTCATTCGACTTATTGCAGAAGTTTTTCACGTAATATTCCTCATAGAATCACTTTTTGTAACCTCAACTACTATTTACTTCTCAATTGTTTAATAAATACAAGGCGTCAAAAATATAAACAACTACTCTTCTCCAAGCTGTTTCCTAATTTTATCTCTCTGAGCCTTTAACAATTTTATCTTTTCTTGATCACCTTTCAATTGAGCTGCACCCAACTTATCCTCATTTATCTTCAAAGATCTTTCTAAACTTTTTCTATCATCTTTAGAAAGCTTCCGCTTCCCCAGTCTCAGACGAATAAATGACTGTTCAAACAAAGTATTCGTAGAAACCCGATTTGTCACAGATTCGAAATTACCAATAAAAGCAATTACCGCAAAAGTTAGAATAAGCTTGACGAAACTGATACTCTTCATTTTCACTTTCAATAAGAATCAAAATGACCTTCGTAACAAAAGAATGAATATATTCCACTTTCTATTAAAAATTAAAATAAGAAAAGTGACAATATTATTAATGTGAAAGTTTAATTAATTGCTAGAATCACTCAGTGTGATGTGATTAAATTACGATCAAGTGTGATTTTAAGTGATACATCTCACACTTTGTAGTTTATCTTGGTAATAATGATTTAATCTCACTAATTACTAATACTTATACTCACTGAGAGCGTCGATATTATTATTGGGTGCACTTTTTGGGTATATTTGTATTAAAGACAATATTGTGTGAAGCTGCACATATAGCGTGAAAAAAAAATTCAGGAAGATGAAAATAGTAACAGAAATGGCAATCTGAACTTGCTGATTTAATAAGGCATATATTTAGACCTTGAAACTGTTTTCAATATTTAAAATATGCATAAAGCGGTTTTTCTTGTTTTCAAGCCGAATGCATTTTGTATTTATTCAAAACAAGGGCGCGGAAATGTGTGTAGATGCAAGTCTAATAATAATACAATAAAATTATTGAATACACAAATTAAATGATAAAGGAATTAGAGGTGGAATGAATTCACTTTTGAGTATGTTTTTGTGTCTGAATGGCAACTTCTGTTCTTTTAAAATTTGTGTTCATATTCTGATTTTTTGGATTCATTGAAACCATACTAAGGATGTGAAATAAAAGAAAAGACAATACTTGAAAATTAAACAATTACTTAAGAACTCATCTTAAGTCTATGTAACTAACTAGTTAATATTGACTTTTTTCTCATAAATAAAATTTTAATAGTTTTCACTTATATTTGGAAATAAACATGGGAGGAGGTGGATCTCAACCAGAGCCTACTACTACTACTACTACTACCACCACCACCACAACTACCACAACTACCACAACAACAAAGAGCCCGACAACAACATCTACTACCACTACCACTACTACTACTGAATCAACAACGACAACAACGAAAGCCCCTAGTCAATTAACGGCAAGTAACTTCGTGATTCCGAGAGACAAAGAGGACATTGATGAATATGGGAGGTTATCATTTATTTTTCCCATTCATAGTATTAAAGACAATGAATTAAAGATTGAAATGCTGAATGAAAATAACATTACAACTACAAGTTTGGACTTTAGAAAGTGTTGTGCAAAAATAAAAAACACTGTAATGGGTTACTTTGATACCTTTACATACCCTTCAAACTGGGACTCCATTACATCAATGAATCTTACGGTTGCTTGGACTTCTGCAATGATGTATTTAATTGTGTCATCAACTTTGGTTCCCCTTGCTGGAATTGTGAGTTACGGGAACCCATCACCTTATTCTGTAAAATTTACGGATGAGAAAAATCGAGAAATTTCAACCATTTGGAATTTTAGTCCGGAATTTAATAACATTGTTTCAAATTCATGCGTAATTACCTCTCCCGGGGAAAAATGTAAAAGCGGATCCGTGAAATTTATATTGGACGAGCCTTTTAGTGCTGAAAAAAATTATTTGAGATATGCATTTGTTGCTCCTCCAAACCACCTTTATCCGATAACTATAACGATTTATTCGTCAGCATCTTTTTTAGCATCCATAAAATTTTCAAAAAGTATGGTCGAAATAAGTTCCGAAAAAAAAGCCATAACAGTAACTATTCCCTCACCAACTGAAACTGGACAGTGGGTTGCAGGCGATATTTTCTTACTAACCAGTAGTGGATATGATTTTCTTAAAGCAAACGCAAATAGCTTCCCATGCCTGTTTATCACAACTGCATCTTGTTTTTCATCGCAATCAGCTCAGAAATGGAAAGCTTATGACAAAACTTTTGATCTTCTTCGCTATGCATATATAAAGGGTACCGAATACAGAACATTGAGTAGTGAGTATGTCATGAATTCCTCCGAAACTGATGATTTGTTTCAGGAAAATAAAAATAGTGACACATCATATCTATATATATCATACAGCAATAACATTATTGGAGGTGTGGCTGTGCCCACTTCAATGAAAATAACAGAAATTAGGATAACTGGAACGCAGAATCTAGTTCCAATTGCTTATTGGAGATACTCTCAGGGCATGACCCCTTCAATCAACGTTTCTCAAGATATATTGAAGGGGCTCATTTCGCAAATAAAGTCAGTGTAAAGAGAAAAATACACAGGAAATTGTATTATAAATAACCCAATCATTTTAATTTTTTTAAACTTAAATTCTTTTGAAAATAATTTAATATTTTAAACTTCTTTCAAGAATATCGCTTTGGTTTGGTTTATTTTCAGAAAAACTGTAGATCATATGCTTTAGTCTATTTTTAACCGCATTTGTTCGTAAATTCATTAACTTTGTTTCTTAATTATTACATCTTATTATTCTTGAATATTTAGACAAATCGTTTTAACTGCATGCAGCTAGACTTGGCGCACTGTTGGACAAGTCAAAGAAATATTATTCGAAAACCCATTGAATAGTTAGATGTAGAGATTGTGGTGAATATTCTTATCAACAAAATAAATGTTAAACGAAGCAATTGAATAGATCATGGGTGCTAATATTAGTAACTGTCAGTTTACAAAACTTGGTGATACCTGCAATTCTTCAGTATCTATTATAAATACAACTCTCGAAGTTGCAGCATCAAACCATTTTATATTGAACCATGAGAAATCCAAATTTGAATCAACTAATAATGAGTATTGGTTTTCGTGTTTGGATGGATCAAAAGAATACAATGGAACAGTTACATGTGACATAAAAAAATACGCTTCAATTGTTTGCGGAACTAGTAAGTTTGCAACATTTTACTTGAGCTATTAATTTATTAAATTACCTATTTAAAATATTTTAGAAAACATAACTTTTCAACACAACCAAAACTGCCTTTTTGGCTTCCAGTTTAGAAGTCACGAAATGGTAATTTTTCAGGTAAGTTTGCGAAATATCAAAATTAAGAAATACATAATTCCATAATCAATTTTAGAGCAATGATCTTGAGAAGCCTCTGGTATCCCTTCCACTTCCAACAAAACAAATGGTTGTTACAACGCAAATTTATGATAGCGAACTCCAGGAAAAATGGGTTTTGAGAAATGGATATTCAGGTAAGTGGGATATAACTTAAATAAATAGCCCAAATTCATTAAAAAATGACTACTTCTATCGAATTATCAACAACATAGGATATGTATCGAACTCTAACATTGTTTCAAACTCAATAATTGCAAGTCCGAAGAGTGTAAATACTCCTTTTGATACAAGTGCCAGTGGCATTTCCGAAGGAGAAATTGCAAACAATAAGGGCTACGCAATTCCAGTAGATTCAAGTAAGCTTGAAAGCGGTGGTTCTCTATCTTTTAATTTGCCAATCGTTGAATTGGCAAAAGATAATATTGAATTGTACATTACGGATAAAGACAATAAAAGAATGATCACTTTGGAATTCAAAAAATGCTGTGGAAAAATATTGGATTTTATTAATGAGTTTTACGACAGATTCATATTTCCAGAAAAATTTTCAAATACAGCAGCCATAAACCTGACACTATCCTGGTTATCATCCGTATTTTTCCTTTATATTACATCGCCCAAAGAATTGGTTTCGGTTCTACCTACTGAATTAAAAAGTATTCCGTCTCGCGCTGAAATGATTTATTCATCGTCAAAGAAATCTTTGAATCCTCTTTGGGGCTTTAAGAATGAGGCCAAAGGAATTTCTCCAAATTCTTGTACTATCAAAGAAATTAATGAAAGATGTAAAAGCTCGAGCGTTACAATAGCCAATGCAATCAAGTCCGATGTTACATTCCTCAGATATGGGTTTTTATTTTCTAAGTCAGCTTTAGCTCCATATACCATTACTGTTTCTCAAGGTTCCAATTCTCTAGCCACCTTAGTAGTTTCCTCAAATATTATTAAGATTACCTCTGGAAGCTATAAGAACGAAATTAACCTCTCAAGTGAATTAAAGACTGGGAATTGGTTCTCTGGTGACATATTCATTGTATCTAGTGCTATTCACGAAGCTATTGATACAGATGATTCCATTAAGTGCAAGAATTATAGTGATTCATGCTTGGAAACACAGAAAAATTATCCCTGGATGAGCATTCTGAATGAAGGTTCCCTCCTCAGATACTCTTATCTAATGAAACGCGTTGTCGAAAATGAAGCTTTGAATTCAATAACTAATACTCCCGTTTCATCGTCAAGCGCGAGTTCAGATTACAGTAACTACCTATATATATCATATAATAATTGCGTCATTACAAGATTAGGTATTAATGTGAACTCATTTGATACAGTCACCGTTTCTAATAGTAAAGGCGTCGCAAATTTGGTCTATTGGAGATTGAAATCCGGTATTTCCCCCTCTATTCCCATTAGCTCATCTACTACCTCAAATCTAAAAACTCAAATATTAAAAGATTTGGAAGATTCGAAAAGAGACCCCACTCAAAATAGGATTTAGAATTATTAGGGCCTCGTAGTGGTAACCTATTTGATATTTCCTTGTTCACCATTTGGTTTTCACTATTTTCATTGTATATTGTTTAAATACGCGGGTAAAGAATCTAATTTTGTTTTTATCCTGCATATAAAGATCCTTAAACATTTGAAATAGACTTTGAATTTGAATATATTTGCAATGAATGGTGATAATCTTAAGTGGTTTTTACTTGGTTTTGAACTCCCAAAATTTCAAGTTGAAGTGGGGTTTTGGAAACATGCAAACAACTTGAAGTATAATGTTCTGAGATCAAATGAAAGATCACAAGAAATAATTGGTTTTTATAATCATGAAACCAATATTTTTAGAATTAGAGAAGACTCACTAAAAGTTAACAATACAGAGTTTTCAGGTAAAGTTGACCAATTATATTTCTCTCTTAATTAACCAATACATTTAAACGTGTCCATTGTTCATAATTGGGATTTTTTCCCTGAAACATTTGAATCTCGTATTTTCTAATATTTAGCATATAACAACTCTGTTACTGGACAGATTTGCATTAAGAATTCGTTATCTGAGTTAATGTATTTCAAAGAAATAATTAATGAAATGGATTTCCAACTTGAAGATTCAATTAATCGCGCAAAAGAGTGGATTCTAGCGGACTCAAAGAAAACCGAAAAGTATCCGTTTTCTTTTAAAATGCTAGTTTATCTTGATTTCAAATCTCATATTGCCTATTACAGTGTATTTTTCCCCAGTATCTCCAGCCAGTTCGTAATAAAAAAGAATGAGAACTCTAGATTCTGCCTTGAGATTTTTCCTAGATTTTCTGAGCACTCGAACTTAAAAATAGATTTGAACAGGCTCATTGATATTCCCTGGACTAAAGGAGTATTAAATGGACTAAAAGAAAAGCTATCTAATGCAAATCAAGCTATAGGTTCAGGAATGGGTAGCAACGAAAGTAAAATAAATTGTCCATGGTTCTTTTCAACAGTGCTCGTAGTTTTGTTATTCGAGGAAATGAATCTTAATTCTTGGACCAGTGGTGAGTTAGTGCAGTTTGTGAAACGCCCAAATAACGAGACATTTTCTTTCAACTGTCGGGACTGTTTTATTTCAAATAAGCTCAATACAAATATCTTTTATCGGAGTGAAAGAAAAGTAAAGGAAATTATAGATGAACACATCCTTACCATTGACTTGAAATTATACTTAAGTCCTTTTGAAATTCAACAAAAGATGAATACAATAAATATTGATTTGATAAAGTGGAGATTATTACCAGATTTTGATAAAAGGCATTTTATAAATCTGAAATTCCTAATAATTGGAAGTGGAACGTTGGGATGTAGTGTTTCCAGAAACCTTATTGGATGGGGAATTCGTAATTTCACTTTTATTGATAACTCCACTGTCAGTTTAAGTAACCCAGCCAGGCAGTGTTTGTTCACATTAGATGATGCAAAGCAAAATAAAAATAAGGCGAAGGCTTCGGTTGAGAGACTAAAATACATTTGTCCCGACTTAAATGCAGAAGGGATTGATTTCGAAGTCCCAATACTCGGTGATCCTACAATAAATACAGAAAAGTTCATCAATTCCTGTACTGAACTGAAGAATCAAATATTGGATTCAGACGTGGTATTATTACTTACCGACAATAAAGAGTCGAGATGGTTACCTTCTGTTTTAATTGCAGTTATAAATCGCTTTTACGACAGAAAGAGACCAATTTTATGCGTTACCGTGGGCCTAGGTTTTGATTCATTCATCGTTGTTAGGAATACGTTTAAAGAAAAAGATACTCTGGATTCTGGCTGCTATTTTTGTGGTGACTTTACCATTAATTCTAAAACTAGTTTGTTTGATATACCAGTGGATCAACAATGCTCCGTTGTAAGGATGGGCGTAGGCTACTTTGCTTCATCAATAGCAGTCGAATTAATAATGAACCTTGCACAGCATCCCCTTAATTGGGATGCCCCACATTCCAATAGTGAGAAAAAAACAGAAGATAAAAGCAAAAAGAGCTTACTGGGTACAACTCCAAGATGTATTAGAGGTTATCTGAGCAACTTCTCCTTTCTGAACGACCCCATACAAAGAAATAAGCATTGCGTTGCCTGTTCTCAAGAGTTAATCAAATATATTTATGAAGATGAAAACAGAGCACTGTCTGAATTTTTCAATGATCCCACGAGGGTGGAATCTGTTTCAGGCCTGGATTCGTTTAAGTCTCAGATCGAAAATGTCATTTCAGAAAGTGATAACTAGTCCAAAATATCTCACTGACTACCGTGAATATGATCAAGCCGAAAGTAATTTAGAATTTCAATATCTTAATTACTTATGTTGTGGATTTGCTCTTTTTGTCTGCCTGTTATTTACTACACTCATATTTTTACCATTTCTCGACTGGAGCGTAATATCTCGAATCTCAGAATCTCCTTCCAAAATATATTTGCTTCCAACCATACTTGTATGGCCATACCTTTTCGAGGATTCAATTGAAAGGCCTTCATTATACCACTTCATGAAATTCCTTTCTATTTCTTCGGGAGATATTATTGAAGTTCCCGCAATTGGAAGAATATCTTCAAATTGCCTTCGAACTTTTATGTATCTTGCATGGTCATATTCATGATCAAGTCTTCCATCCAATGGATCCCATCTCGGTGGAAGTATCAGCTCATTTAATCTCTTCATCTCTAGAAGTTCTTTGACGTCGGGACGTACGGGAATGTTAAAGCCGAAAATTTTGTCATATATTCCATCTCCCTTTATTTCTCGTAACTTTCTCATTCTCTCCTTTCTTATTTCTTTGGCTATCATTCTCGCGTCAATAATTCTAAGTCTAAACTCTTCGTCATCTGGATACACCATCGGTAATGCATCTGGAAATATTAATTTAAAGTTCTTTTGTTGGGTCTTATTTTCTGCCAAATCGGAGTATCTAATATCCGACAGAAACCTGAGTAAATCGTCCGAAGTAGTTTTGAATACTAAAATTAAAATGTAGAAAAAGTCAGTTATTTTCACAATTTTCTAATTAGTTAAACTTACATGTAGATTCCCCAAATTGTTGTGATGAGAAAATCACTCTTGCACCTTTGGCTCTAAACTGGGCGTTTTTTACGCCAGATTCAATACCGAGAATTCGGATTGTATTCATTAAGCATTTTCTGACTTCCCCTAGGAGTTCAATCTCGTTTTCAACCGGGATATCAGAATTTGACCTGTAACTTTTAATTTTAGGAATTAAATACCTCAATGTCTGACCCTGAGGCTCGTAAAATCCAGCGACAAAAAGAAGCTTCCCTACTTCTTTTGCTTCGCAATCAAATAAGTTGCCCTGTTCAATCAAATACAGCATTTGTGCAGCCGCATCATCAGGAAAAGCAGACTTTAGCAAACCCAACATGAAATTCGCCTGTTCATTATCACCAAGTTTGTGCCTGTAATATAATGAAATTCCTTCATTCGACTCTTTAGTGTCCAATATCTGCTCCTTCGAACCGTATAATTGTTTGTGCTTATTATATTGGTGAATCAAAAAAACTGTATCGAAAACTGTTTGTTGTAATAAAAATAATACGGTCAACCCATGAATTACTATTATAATTATTTCAAAAACAAATTCTTTTTTTTGAACATAGCTGTATATGCAAAGCAGTACGAGAATAGCTATCAGAGTGAACCCCGTAATTAAAGTGTTAACAAATAAGCTAGTTGAAAAAATCCACCAAGGCTTCTCCATTCCATACTTTTCGCTGCTATCGTTGTTGTCAATCGGTGAAATAATGCTTTCTACAAAAACTAGTAAAGAGTATATTGAAAGTACAAAGAGTATAAGACTTCTGGCCAAAACATACTTTAAGCTAAGTACATTAATTATCCCGGAAACAACGTAAAATCTTATAGATTCCCAAAAAAGAACTGTGATTCTGTAGCCTGAAAACAAAAATCCGCTACTAATTGTATATAACTGATTTTGTCTGATAATCTTCTTTCTGATAAATATTGCGGAAATTATATTAATTAGTGGAAAAATTGTACAGTAATACACAAATCCAAAAATGGCATCGCGTGACAGTGATTTACACGGTAAAATAAAAGACTCCTCTTGTACTAAGCCATAGCCTGGAATATTTATACAGCTCATTGATTTAATTATTGACCAACAGGTTGGTGAATATATAAGTGTTAAGAAAACTTGAGAAGTGGATATAAATCTATAAGTTGACTTCTCTGTCTGAGCCCTTAAAACCTCGTGAAATTTCTCAAGTCTTACGGAGGAATCCATCACTCTCATTCTATTATGTTCCATTTGAGTGTCATTTGTTTTGTAAATTTTGTTCACATCAACAATATGTTTGATTGTGAATAAGATGAATAAAAAGGCAACTCCTATAATTGGAGCAGAAACCACCACTAAAAGATCAGAGTTTGAATCCGTCAAATTATACTTGCCAATTGAATTTATAGTAATTGGAAATAACTTGAAAATGCATTTTGACGGGAAGGCACCGATTGGAAGCCAAAGGTTTGGTGCCAGCCATTTGAGCACCTTCAAATATGTAAGAAAAAAATCGTCCATATTTTTGAAATCTTTGTCTTTGAATTTTATAAGTTCTCCATAAGAAGTGCTTACAGCCAAAAAGAATGTCATGTTCTTGAATTTTGCTACTACCGCAGAACTCCTTCCACTTAGAATTTTGTACTTAAAAGAAAGCTCATTCACCCTAGAAATTCCATAAGAAACCATTAATATAATTGTGAACATTCCAAAAAAACAAAATAAAACTAAATAAGCGTTTGGGCACTCAAAACATTTTTTTTCTAAACCAAATTCAAATGGGAAGTAATTTTCTTTGCATGTATTACACATTGGACCAATATGGCCCTCACTACACCCTTTACATTCAGGTAAACAAGAGCTTTCAGTTGGACATTTAATCATTATTCCCGAAGAAAAACTATTGATCCACCAACCTCCATTTTTTAGGTTTTCATTTGTCTTACAAAACTCACTATCCATTTTCCCGGGACAAATATACTCATTATTATTTCTTGGGCACGTTACACAACCGCTAGTTTGTTCAAATTGATAGAAACCCTCGTTACAAATACAATCATCCAAATTATCCGCTCCAACTTTCCCAAACGTTCCAGAGTTTATTGGGCATTTTGTACAACTACTTAAGTTAGAAGTCAATCCCACAGTATTTTCAGGACAAGGTTTACAAGAATTACCATCGTAATAACTGCCCTTGTCACAGGCTAAGGTGGCTGATTCAACTTTATTTTCGAGTATCAAAAGTGAACTTCCAACAAAAAATACTAAAATTAGTTTAAACCGCATCTTTTACACACAATTTTCCCCAATTATTAAAGTTTTTCCAAACAACTTCAAATCCAAATTAATTATGAAAGTGTCATTATCCCACCGAAAATTTGATTTTTTAAACCCAGTTAAGTAGTTGAATTTTTCTGAATTCAAATCAGCAATTTTACAATCTTTAAATTAATGAAGTAAAATAAGAATTTGACCTAATAATTCGGTCAAGGCCTCCAAGCCGCCACATTTGGCGCCACATTTTAGTTTACATGTGAATGCTTTGTGGAGAACATTGTTTAGTTGCTTAATATCTATTCATTGGAATTAAGAAATGCGAGTTCTTGAATATATTCTTCAAAAAATAATTTTAGTTGGCTCGAGCCTCTTTAAATCAATTTTTGTACAACTTGTTCAATTGAGATAAATTCATTTATATCGATAAGCTTTAAACCTGTTAAATGAAATAGTTCATAGATTTTTTCTAGTTTTAGATCCTCCAATAGATTTTCAAACAAACTGGTAAATACTAAAACAATAAATTTTAAAACCCCACAAAATATTTATTTGTTGAGAATAATAGTATCTCATTTTGATCGAATATTTTTCAAGATTCTAAATTTTTTTTTACGAAAAAGCGATTTATTGGGGGCAAAAGAAAAATTACTTGGGTCATATATGACCCTTATTCAATTTTACATGAAAAAAATAATTGGCTAATTATGAAACTAATAATATTTTGGATTGTGGGATTCCTTTTAACTTATTTATCCCAATATTCAGAATGTTTACAGGTTAAAACATACATAAATTTTAATGAGACAAGTCTGCAAAATCAAAAATTAAAAGAAATTAGGCAACATTTAACAACAAATTCCACTACTAATTCGACAGTCTTGAATGAAGAGGTAAGATTATTAGATATAACCACGCTTTAGCTCCTAATTTCGCTTTCTCTCCAAAATTGTAGGTATTAGACAATACAATTGAAGAGCTGACGGATCTTTCAAATGAAATTGAAACAAAACTTAAAGAATTGAAAAAAAGGGAATTGATGTAAGTGAGGAATTCATAACTTAAAAAAAAAGCATATAACTATTTCAAATCGTTTAGAATGGACATAGATAAGAAAAACATTGGAGTTTTCGCAAGTATAACGATGATTGCCCTCGTACTATTGTTTTATCTTGGAGTGGCACATATGGAAGATGCATTAAAGGATGCAAGCATCTTACATGGAGATACAATTTCACCAAGAAACGTAATTTTTGATCCAAGATGGTAAATCAAAGATGACGAACATGTACACTTAAGAAATTTGAATGTAAGACTTCGGAACTCCCCATCTAGAGTTTAAAAAATCTGAAATTTGTGAAATTACATTTCCCTGAATGATAATTCCGACATTATTACTGGATGGATATGTTTTGATTTGCGTGGTAGTGGCAGAACAGGCAAATTTCTTTTGGCAAGACTCCGCAACCAACTGAGGGTCCAAATTAAAGTGTGAAATGTATGGACTAATTATAGTAACGTGCTTTCTAGTCCCCATTCTAGATTCAGAATGAATTTGAATAGTTTTACATTCTCCCTTAATTATTGTTGGTTTACTATTTGAACTCAAGCTTTGTCCACCCCTAATATAATGAAAAGTCTTTAAATATTTAGGTAATTCCTTGAATATTAAAGAAATTGGGAGCACATTTTTTAAATCTTCTGATGTACTATCTAAATATTTGGAAAAAAGTTTTTCAAGAGAAAAATCCAATTTCACATGAGTAGGTTTATCATTTTGGGGTGAACTTGGGTCAGGAATCTTTAGTTCCCTCGAATTTAAGTAAAATTCCATTGCATTTCTAATGTCCGACATTGATACAAATAACTGATCCCTCTCACCTCTTGAAGACTTTACTGAATAGTATTCACCAAGTCGAGAATTACCTTCGGTAGTGTTGTAATAATCCAAAATAAATTGTAGGTTTGAATCAGGTTGGTAGAGCACAATAACTTCGATAGGAGTAATTTCCTGACTTTTTATTATTTTCTCAGTGTTCGAAGTTGATTTATTTGATTTCTTTTTGATTACTGGTGGAAGTCTAAATTTAAAATCACAACTTTGATGATTTTTTTGCAAATTGGAAATCTCGGTAGTACTGTAATCCACAATATTAATTGTTCCCCTTATTTGTTTTATTGTTAATACGTTTTTCTTGGAATAATGTTGGAAGAATTTTTGAACTTTAAGAAATGATGACTTCCTAATATCCACCTGTATTCCAAAATCTTGTTGAGATAATCTTGTTATTCTGTCCCAAAAGGCAGAAGAATCCATTGGAAGTAGGGCTTTATTTTCGGATATTTCAGAAACTACTTTCAATAAAAGACTCTCTAATAAGTAATCATAAAGATCCCGAGATAATTCTCCCTTGGAATATTCTGAATTGTAATCTTCCACATCACGAGAGCAACTAGCGGTATTTAAAGAATCTCCTATCTTGCTTTCAGAGATCTGAATATCTTCAACTTGGTTTTCGAGCGCAGTCATCTCAGAATTTAATTTTTGTTCCTTTTCAGTTAAAAGAGCTTCCAGTTTTTCACAGGCAGGATAAATACCGTCAAAATCGCAATTTTCTTTTTCGCATATCTCCTGAGATGCCTTCATCTCGAGATCGAAATTCATATTTCCTTCCGAAGAAAGAACATCGTTGCAATTATGAATCACCTTAATTATTTTGCCTTTACGGGAACCTGGATCAGAAATATCATCCCAATCAACCAATGAAACTCCTATTGCAATGGGAAATTGCTCGCCAATACAGTTAATAGTCCATATCTGATCTTTTCTAATACTTGTGACCTCCTTTGAGGCTTCAATAATGACGCCGCCCACCATGAGATCTGCGCCATTAAAAATATAGCTTTTTGCATTCTTTAAAATATATATTTTTGGAATGGAAAATAACGAATTGTGAATCCACAAAAGATGCATTGTTGGAAATAGCCTGCCCATGTTTAGTTCAAACAACCAAGGAAGTGTAACGGGAAAATTACTTATTTTTGGAATATTCGGTGAGTAATTAGAACAAGAGCGAGTAATTATAGCTTTGTCAGAAGAAGTCTCAATTTTTACATCTGATTCATCACTTCTTGATGTTTTATTCAGTTCTATGTTAAGTTGGCCTTGATCGGGGTCTTGAGAAATGTTTGATTCAATATTGTGTGCAATATTAGGGCCAAGATAAAAACTGGAATCATCTTCAAATTCGGCCCAGTAAATTACTCCTCTTTCTGAATTACTACTTTCGAATTTAGTTGAGACTATCTTCAAATCATTCTTTTTTCTCCTCCCTAAAATCAAATCGCCGATTTGAGGGTCCAGAGAAAATTGTCTGACGAGTTTATCTCTCAATTGGATAATGGCACGTCTACCAAGTATAGATTCTCCACTAATAGTGGGTACTTTTCTCCTAAACATGAAGTATCACGATTTACTATAAATAGAATGGTCAAATGAGAACGATCTAATGGCGCCAATAAACAAACTTGGCGGTAAAAGTATTTGGATTTAATAAATATTAAAGTGGTTGCATGTTAAATTGGTAAATTATTAGTTGCGAAAACAGTGCAATAATTAGACTGGCTATTAAAACAACAATTTAAATATATAGATAACCACTTGATTCAAAGGGTATATATATTGCACGGGATAAATGATAGGTATTTTCGAGCCTGAATATAGAGTAGTGGAGTTAGATTCTCCAGTGGGAAAGTGGATTAAAGTTACGAAATATGTTAACGAAATTGAGGAAATGAACCCAATTAAGCAGAGAGCCTCGTCATATATGCATTCCAACTCAGTTAGGAGCTCTATAGTAGAAGAAATTGAAGAGGACACGGAAGCTTCAAGAAACCTCTTCAAGATTAGTGAAGAAAATCTTTATATAGGGTACCTGGGATCTGTTAGTACCAAGGAACCGAGTAATTTAAGTGAACTTGAGGAAGGAAATTGTTTTGACGCATTTGGACTACTTGGGATTTGGAGATATGATAGAGGGATTACAAAATGTTTATTTGTAACAGAAGCAGAGTTTGTAACAGAACTAGGTCAAAATGAAAGAATCTACAAGGTTAGAAACGTTTCTATTGTATCAATTATAAACAAAGATTATTTAGAAAATCCCTATTTAGATAAAGAAAGGAATGAAGGTTTGTCAGGTGAACAGTTAAAAGATGAATTTGAAAGAAAGTTAGACTCTGCAAGACTAGCAGAGGGAATGATTATCTCTATTTTCGGAAGAGGTGGATTTTATTTTTCAACGAACCCCAATTTAGATATCACTAGAAGTGTTAGACAATCTATTAAGTACGGGAGTAAGTTTGGGGATCTCCCAGAAGAAAGATTTTGTTGGAATTATAATCTCCTTCTGCCTCTTTACGAGGGAGGCTCTAGCACTTCTAAGTGGGCAACTCCTTTACTCTCAGGATTTATAGGGTTTTCAAGATTATCATTTCAGCAAAGAGATGAAAGCAATTGTGAAAATGCTGAAATAGATTTCTTGTTAATTTCGAGAAGAGACTGTAGGCGTCAGGGAGTTAGATATTTGTGCAGGGGTGCAAACTCAGAAGGCAACGTTTCGAACTCCGTAGAGACCGAGCAAATTATTCTTGTAAGAAAGCCAGAATCTATCCAAATCTATAGTTATCTACAATACAGAGGTTCTATTCCAATTGTTTGGAGGCAAATCCCAAATTTGAAGAAAACTCCTCCTTTTGAGATTTACAAGGGTGAAAAATGCCAACAAACGATATTAAATCGTCACTTCAATGAGCTTTTCAGAAAATACTGCAACCAATCAGGTGAATGTACCTTTGAAAGTAATGCAAAAGAAAACACCGGGAGTATATTTGTAGTAAACCTGATTGACTGCCGCAAACACGAGCTGGATTTGGGTACAGAGTTTGAAAAATACCTCAATAAAATGGATGTCAACAATATTTATTCGGACTCCAACTCTGCTTTAAAAAAAGAGCTACTGGAAGAAAGACCCACTGGAAAGAGTTGTGAAGGATATAGCAACTCTGAAATTAAATTTTGCTGGTTTGATTTTCATGAAGAATGTTCCAAAATGAGATGGCATAATTTGTCCCGTCTAATGAAAAAGTTAACTGATCTGGGATTGGATGAAATAAATTTCACTTCTCTCGAAATTAAGCTTAAGGAAAAAATTGGCGATCTATCTCCTATTTTTGGAATTATTCAGGGACATTTTTCAAACAATGACAATGAATTTAAGGTTATTGTCAATAGTATTCAAAATGGAATTTGTAGAACCAACTGCATTGATTGCTTGGACAGAACTAATGTCGTTCAGTCTGTAATTGGAAGAAGAGTAATGCACTCCATTTTATCACATCTCTTCAACCTGAAACTCATTGGCGAAGTTTATTCTCGTAAAGCTGACATTGGATCTGCATTTGAGCCAATTCCTGGCACTAGTTCTTCAAATGAAAATACATTCAGAAAACTTTGGAGTGATAATGCGGACGCTCTAAGTAAACTCTATAGTGGAACTCCAGCACAAAAAACAGACTTTACAAGATACGGGAAACGCACTAAGAAGGGTGCAATGCAGGACTTCATTTACTCCACTATTAGATTCTTGTTGAACAGCTTGGTGGACGGGTATATCCAAGATGCATACTTCGTTTTCACGAACCAATGCAGTTCCCCAAATAGTGATCTGGGAATAAAAAGAAATATTCATGACAAACTTCTTCATAATAAAAACAAGTACCTTAGTCCACCTGTAATGATCGCACTTGGACAATACTTAATAATTGTATTAATCCTATTATTTTTCCCAATATTCCAGCTATTAATTCTTTATTCCTATTTATTCGGTGGGAACTTGGCTTGTTTTATTATGGACATTATGCGTGCTCCAACAAAGCTGATCTTCCAGATTTACGACAAAAGCTCTCCACAAGACTCACTTCTCTCGTTACTTCCTTCTTTCAGTCACTTATTTTTCCAAGAGAACAAATGCTCAATACACAATATTTCAGGTGGAGCTGTCTCACTGCTCATCATTATCTTCGGGTTTATTCAGTTCGTTAAGTTTAGGGGCCCAAAAATAGCTACAAAACCCCTCATTGACGACTCTAATTCTCAAATTTGGAACCCTCAAGAACGCAAAAATTAAGCTAATATATCAAGGAGCCTCAGCTAAGTTTCAAAATAGACTATTAAACTGCTATGGAGTATAATATGATTTCTTAATAATTTAGTTTTTGTATCTCTCTCTTTTTATTTTCCCTGATTTGAAATTTGTAGAAATCTTCATACAATTTTTTCTTTTCTTTTTTGTTAATTTGCTTTTTTGTCTTAAATCCCTTGATACTGTTTTCTGGTTCGAAGCTGTGGACTACAGTGCCATCTGGGGCCTTTTGTTTCTTTCCCACAACTCTTATAAAACCATCCTCATCTGGAACTTTTGACTCGGCTCTTAAATTCTCTTCCTCTATTTCTCTCTCGATATCATAATTAGTCATATATGAGTCTACATCCTTTTGAAGGAGTTCCGGGTTAACTCTCAATTTAGATATGTTATATAGCTTATTTTTGAGATTAAAAGTATTTTTATCAGAAAAAAAATTTTCATCACCATTGATATATAGCCTTCTAACTGAATTTTCATGTTTTTTGATAGATTCCTCTCTTAGTTTTTCTATGGAATCAGTACCTTCAAAAACTATATATACCCAAGAGTTCTCTCTTCCGAGAGAAGAATCTGCAAAGTTAAAATTCACACTATTCTGGTCAGATTTGTTCATCTTTATCTAAATTGGTATAGAGTTAAACCCTTTGAATTATAATACCCAACAACCTACCTCCTTAATAGGTCCGAAGCATCCAAAAACATTATTAATTTGTTCCCTCGTAAAACAAGCAGGAACGTTGAAGAGCAGTAAACTTCTTTCCTCACTATTTAAGTTAAGAATTTCAAACTTATCGCATGCCCTTGACAAATTGTCAATTCTACCCATTATCTGAAAGATTAATTTGAAAATGAAGTTAACAAGTTTTAATGAGCTTTAAAACCTACCTCCAAAAATACTGGAATTTTTGCATTTCTTTGAATAAAAAATTGAATAGGCTCTCCTCCTTTTAAATTACTGGATTCCAATTCATCCATTTCCAGTCTTCCGTCAATAAAATTATCTACAAATGTCAAAAGCAAATGAATATTTTGATGTAGCGTTGTTTGGCGGCAAAAATGCACTTTAATTACTGAGAAACATGAACTTTTGGAAATGTGAAAAAGAAAGGAAAAAAACCGAATTTGTAATAGAGTAAATACCGTCTCGTGCAGAACAGTGTTTGTTTTGAATAAGGTAAACTCCAGTTCAATTGACTTAATTCCTATTAATTATTATTTTATTAATCCGAAAATAGTAAAGCTATTTCAATACATGAGAAATCCCGAAAACTAAATATTTTCTACATTAAATACTAATTGGAAGAAGTCTGGCAAGGTTAATCGGGAGATTAATATTGCATTTAATTGGTACAATGAAAATCCGGAGATAAATCATAGGAAACTACATAAATGTAGGCAACTGGCTATACTTTGCAAAGTCTAAGTCTGTGTTAAATTAACCTACATGGGAGAGCCCTGGGTGCAATATTGTATTTCCATGTTACAATGTTCCAAAAAGAAATTGGATTAGAGTTTGCTCAAAATAATGACTTGAAAAACCCGTTCAAAACTCTAACTTGAATGTGTTTCTTTTATTTTTCGCTTCTCATGGATGTTTACAATGCGAGAAAACAAGCTGAGGACTATTTAAAACCAACCTACAAAAAAAATCTCCAGGTACTCTAAATAAGCGGAAGAAGTTCGCGGAACTATACGGATCTATCTCAACTATTTTTATTTTTGTCAATTTTCCCTGTGGTATTTCACAATTCTTGAAAGATTAAAAACCATCAATTAACTGTCAAATGTATCGTCAACGCAAACACACCAATCAACCCTGCAAAATGAGCTTCAAGCAAGAAAATCCAGATTTTATCGTCAATTCTAAAAATAACCTTTAATTTTTTAAAGAGCCATAAATTCTGGAATTCCTTTCCTATTGAATTGATTAAAGCCAAACTTCAAACTAGCAACCATAATTCAAACAGGTTCCCAAAATTATCACTTTGTTAAAGTTCCACGGAAAATTGCAGTCTGATATGGAGTACTGAGTTTTCAGATGTTCCTTCAATTGAACACTCTTCCATTCTCAAGTAGTAGTAACTAGTTTCAATATAATCGTGAAACTGAAAAAAGTACGTCGGAAATAAACTGAAAAATAAGTTGCGTTTGCCGCCAAAAACTGAGGGATATGGTAAACATTTGACTTGAATATGAAATTAATAGAAAAAGAATACGAAATTTAATTACTTCCTCAGGTGATATGTGACGAAACGAGCTGTATTTGGTTCTTGGGTGTCCAGGTATATGTAAGATGCGAGATGACATAGAGTTATTATGTGAAATAACTAACACTCATTTTGGAGGCCTCTCGGCAATAATTATTAAGAATTTATTGGTAAATGGCCCTCTTCCAATGGATAGACTTTATCACTTAGTTCTAAAGGATAAGGATGCGTCAAACTATTTGACCCCAAATAGTAAGAACAATTTTTTGACATTTAGGAACTCGATGATGTATATGGTTCATCATTTGTGTATTGTATATTACGAAGCGTCAGACTTAAATATTGAATCAGAGCTTTCAAAAGGAGAAAAGAACACTGTTTTTGAAGTGAGCGTTGATTGTATTATTTCAAGAATTAGGTTTCCTCTCTATATGCATCACGTTGGAAGACTATTAGGTGAGACGAGTAAGATCATTTTGACAGAAGTGATTAAGCACGGACGAATTTCCACAAACGTCCTTTTTTCGGAGCTTTCTGACGTTGTTGAGGATTTTGAACAGAATCTATGTTTGCTAGTTGAGTATAATTTTATAAACATCGTCAATGATAATGATGTGTCGATAAATCCACTGGATGCAATAAACAATGGTAAAAAAAAGACTTTAAGCAAGGTATTTACTGATCTCTTATTTGACTGTTCTGATGGAGGGTTTTCAGGCTCAGATGAAGCTTTATCTGAATTGGCAATTTCACAAAATGCTGAAAGTAAAGTTTTTGGATTAGAGACAAAGAAAAGGAATTTAAGAGGTTCAAGGGGTCACTTCTTGAATAAAATCAAAGATAAAGTTTTGTCTTTGAACTATGATGCTCTGAACTCCTCAATATACAGCCAGATTATTGAAGAGATGGTAAAAAATAGATACAACAATGTCATTTCCTCCTTAATAGTCAGAGTAATGTCCGATAGCAAGGGTCTGAAAAAGAAACCGGGAGAAGATGGTTGGACCATTGAAGAAATATCAAAAGAAATTTCGGAACTCCTGGAACTGGATCCAAATTTGAAAGAACAACTTGAAATTGATGACCAGTCAAAGTTGAAGACATCAGTTCTGAGGGTAATTGAAGTGCTCACAAAACACTCAGACGAGTTTGTTTCCTATAATCTCTCTTCTGTAGGAACCACCTATAAGCTCAATCTCCCGAAAATTAAGTATCTAGTTAAATACAAAATTATATATGAGTATATCGGATACAAAGTAGGTGATCTTGGCTCAAGAGTTTGGAGCATGATGTGCAACCCTTATGTTCTAACAAAATCTGATAATATCCAAGTTCCGGAGTCTGAGATAGCCAGAAATTCTCACCCAGAGTCAAATCGCAATGCAAGACATTCCAAGGTGTTTCCCCCCTTTTCGAAACAAGAAATCAAGAGAAGAGCCTATTGGGACGATGTTACTATTGCAGAAAGGTGCCTATTGCCAAACAACGTTGCAAGAAGTCTTCTTTATTCGCTTGGGAATGAAAAATTCATTAGAGTTCATCACTCTGATACAGTAACCATCGATGGCATTTCTCTCAATTTAAATGAGTCCACTTCTTCAGTAAAAACTTCAATTTCAGAGCCTCAGGACTCAAATCAAAGTTCGTCTCAAACAACCAAAACTCCAATAAGCACGATTTCCCAAGCCTCTTTGAGTAAACATGGGATTTTTTATAGTGCGTGCCCTGAAGGTACAATCAAAGAGGTACAACAAAAGTTCTACAGGATAATCCTCAATATTTTAACAAGGTGCAGGATTCAGAGTAACCAAATTCTCAAGTTTGAAATAAGATCCAAACATCTTACTCAAATTGAAATGGAATATCTAGAAAAGTTATCTATTGGTTTGACATCTCTGTTCCAAAATATTACTCAGATCGACAGAATTCTTTTGATCTTGACGGTATAGGTCTATGTTAATTATTAATTATTATCTACATATTTCTGAATATTTTTGAAATATAGTATATCTCTTGAATGCTTTTTTTCCCTAGGTCATCTGCTTTCTTTAATCTTTCCAAACGAGAACTTGTGCTCTGGCTACAGTTATGAAAATCCGAGTTTTCTCCTACTGATATGACTTATTAGATTAGAAGCTACTAAATATTTTAAATAAATTTCTTTGGGTTTCGAATATTTTTATTAATTAATGAAAATTTCAATATCAAATTTTTTTATTATTTTGGTACCGGCATTACCAGAAAAATTGAAAATAATAATTAATTATTATTATTTAAAACTGGGTGAGAATCAAACAAGATTTGTTATTTCAGGGTAAAATAATAACAGTAGATGGAAAGTTTTAACGATAACCCAAAGATTCAAGAACACTGGCTATGGAAGAAGAATGTCCCCTTTTTGTATGATTATTTATTAATAACGCCACTTAGGTGGCCAACTTTGACTTTTAGCATTCCCCCAGTAAGATTCAATAGTGAAAATATGGTAATTGAAGAGGAAATCACTAAAATCGAAGAATACCCCGAAATTAGTCTTCATGGAAGTATAATTTTCTATGGATCTTATTCAAATTCCATTTCCACGGCTATTGATGGAAACGCGATTTGTCCGGACTTACAAGAAAATTATATAACTGTTTCCGTTCTGGATACTCCGAATTTAGATATAGATCTTCTTAGAAGTGAAGATTCTTCGGTAGATAATAGTAATAAAAAGCTACCCAGGCCGAAATATCTTAATCCCGACTTCAATTCGCTCTTTAGGCTTGAAGTGAATGATAATCCTATTCGAATTTGCTCAAAATTGGACGATTCAAAAAGCCGGACAATTATTGCTTCTAAAATGCTTAAAGGGGATATTTGGCTTCACAATATTGGGATAGACGAAATAATTGATGAAACATTTAGTGTTAGAGCCAAAGCTTCAGATACCAAAACATCTGAAGTAGTTGGAATATATAATGGAGACGGAATTAGTAGTGGTATAATAAACTCCAACGAAAATAACAGCCCAAAAAGGTCTGGTTATGGGATGGAGTGGGGTATAACAAATTCAAGTTGGTTGCTTTCTGGAAATGAAGATTCTTCAATTTTTATTTATGACGTGAACTCAAACGAAGCAATATATAAGAATCAGTCATTTAACTTAAGCAATGGAGTCAATGATTTATGTTGGATTAATCCTGTTTTGACACCAAACATCTTTTCGGCTGTAAATCATCAAGGATGTCTCTCGATATACGACTTTAGATATACACCGGGAAATCCAGAGTCAACCCACTCCCCTTCTTTGTCGAGCGAAAACAACTCAAATTCAAGGGCTCCAGTAAATAAATGGGAAATCTCTGAAACTCCATGTGTATCAATCTCAGTCCACCCAACTGTTTCAAACCTACTCAGCATAGGGGGGTATGACGGGAGTATTTATATAATAGATTTGAGATATTTCTCAAATAACAAACAGATTAATGCTTTCTCTTCAAGTAAAAAAGGAATTGTAAATAAATTAAAATATAACGCCGAGCCAGTCCACAGGCTCGAATGGCATTCAGGAGGAAATGGGCTACTACTTTCCTCAAGCTTAGATGGGAAGGTCTGTATTTGGGACATTACTAAATGCAATAACCTCCCAATATGGGAGCAAATAATCCAAGAAAACTCCAGAAATCCAGGTAAAATTGTGCAGAACTCATCGCCTGCAAATTCAAGAAAGGCTTCTCAGCATTCTACAGTGAAAACGGAAGCGCCATCCGATCAAGAGGTTGACGTAAAACAATCATTAAAGCTTATAATCAACAACAGTTCCTCCAACTGGACGAAGAATGAAAAATTGGATGGCCCAAATGAATTAGTTGGAGTACACTCAGGTCATATAGGATATGTCACAGATTCTCACTGGATGTACAGCCCTAATCACGATTCTTGGTCAGTAATCAGTACTGATTCTTCAAATGGCCTGCACGTCTGGTCATTTAATGAAGCGGTTTTTATTTCCGAAAATGACCTAGTGGAGTTATCTTATGCGAAACAAACAAACCTAGATCACACCTCAATATATAGTACAAAGGACTCTATTAGAAATTTATTAAAGAGCTTTTAATTTGAAACAGTTGTATTGATCTTAACCTTTCAGTAGTAACGCACAGCATTTTTTGTACTTCTTACCAGAATTGCATCTCGGACACTTCTTATTTGAGAACTTTGATATAGGGTAATTCATTTCATCATCACTGTACTTTTCATCGGGACTTGTGACAAATTCTCCGGATTTCTCGTCATCACTTTCTACCTGCCTATTAAAGAGCTGCCTTTCAAGCTGATCCAATTTTAGATCCCCGAGGATCCTCCTAAACCCTGAAGAGAATAGATATTTCCATTTTGTTCAATGCAGCTTACCTGGATTTAGAATTGCATAGGCACTTAACTGCCCCTCCTTTCTCGTGTTGGACGACGTATTTAAAAACATCCCAACAATTGTTACAACGATAAATCCCCTAAAAATAGTCAGCTTCTTGTTAATATAGCTAAAAGAGAATTGCAACCGCTAGATCATTATTTTGGTTTCTCTTGTAATTTTGCCCACCCAACATCAGCATTGCATCCACAAAGAAACTTACAAGGATCCGAAAAAATATCCAAGAAAAATATATAGTAATGCAAATATCAAATAATAAGCTCCACTTCTCCTCAAAAAATCAGATATCCTAGTGTTGTTATCGCTCATATTTAGGCATTTTATTTAATTAATTTCCAATAGCTTAATAAATCAAACCATAAACCCGCCAGAAACTTCAATAATTTTGTCACTTTATACCGGTAACATGTAATGCGAAAAATTAATAACAAATTCACAAAATTGAGTGATTCAAATTTTCCTCAATATAGAAAGTTTTATCAAGTTGTTAAAAATTTACTTAGAGAAAACCTTTGAATTTAATATGGAACATGAAAATGGAGAAAACATAACTGCGCCAAACAGGCAAATGCAAGATATTGCATATTTGGATGAAGTGTGTGAGGAAAATAGTAAAATGCGCGTGGGGGATTGCATTTCTTGAATGATAGGCTGAATTTACGAGTTTTGCGGTTAGCATGTATTGCAGAAGAGATATTGATGATATTTGGAAGAGTTATTTTCAGAAAACAAATTTTATTGTTTATCATGTTTAATGAACTTGGGGCAAATTAAAATTAAAATCGAAGAGAAAATTTGGTGAGAAGAGCAGAAAATAGTGTTTGGTTATGTTAAATAAACAAGATAAAAATTACACTTCTACTCAGGAAACAACCAAATCAAAAATATGCGACTCATTGAAAAAGAATGATTTTTTTGAACAAAATTGGTCTCCAAAAGAAGAGAACCAAATAAACTTTGGTGATAATGCAAATACTGATTGTTCAAAGCCCTTTCCATTTCAAGTATCAATTGAGGAAATTGAGAATATGAGCTTGAGTGGATTAGAAATCAACTTCGACAAGGAGCTGTTAATTTCAAAAGAAAATTCGACTTCAACAAACAGAGTTTATCACGAAATCCCCAAATTCTTGATTCCCTACTCGGAATTGTATCAGAATCAAACAATTCAACATGAAAACTTGGGGAAAACTCCTGTTTCAAAAGTTAATAACGCTTTTTTGCCCGCAAATTCAACATGTTGGAGCAATTCTATAGAACAAGGTTACGCTGAAGTTTCTACGGACAAGCTATTTAGAGGAAAGAATGAAGGTGTACTTACAGAGGAAGATGACGGTATTTTGGATGTTTTGAGTCATACTCTAAGTAAATCTTACTTTGATGAAGAGTTAACCAGCCATGTAAATACATCTCAAGAGCCCTACAAGTATAATTTTGCAAATAATATTCCATCTTCAGCCGCTCTTTCACCCCACAATTTAGTTACACCTTCGATTCCAAATGGCTGCACGCAAAAAGTCCCGGAAACGGGTTTCTCACCAGGTCCTCATGTCCTTGGAATAAGGCTTTTCAAGTTTTCTGCTCCCAATAAAAGACAGATTTCGAATTTCCAGCTTAGTTCATACGATGTTATGAGTTTGTGCTCACAGTTTGGTAATGTTATTGAGATTAATACGACCAATGAAGCCCATTACGTGACCTACGAAACAAAAACTTCTTTGGATAGAGCTTTGAATTCGCTCCAAAACCTTCAAATTTCTCCTGAAGGAGATTTTATTCATGCATACATCCACCAAACCTCAAATACGGCAATTGGAGGAATAGAAAGGTCAATGGGTTTTGTCCAGAACCAATGGAGCCAAGAATTCAGCCCGGTAAATTTTCCAGATGTTAAGAACATCTGTAATCCAATGAATCTTAATGAGAGCATTGGGTTTCTACCCAAAACCACCACAAGCGCCTCTTCGTCTTGCAGATCAAATTCTACTAACAATATCTCAGGAGCGTCCACCACCACAAACAATACTTCCAACTCTCCATGGAACAGCTTCAATAATTCAATAACAAGCTATGAGAGGAGTCTCTGGACAGCCTGGCTACAAGATAACAAGAACAACCAAAGTACCTCAAATTCAAAGAACGAGGTTGGAGAGCACCCAGATAGTTCAAGTCCTCAAAATCTAAAAAATAACGTCTCTGTTGACGATCAAGTATGTTCAGAAGATTCTAAAAATATTCCAAATTTTGGTCATGACACTCAAAACAACAGCAACAAAGGTAATCTTGGCTCCAATAACAATAAGAGTAACGCTATAACCTACTCCTCAATAGTTGGATCTAACTTGAATAGAACTGATGTAAAAAATACTACTCACTTCGAATTTAATGGCAATAACTGTACTGGTACCAGTTCCAGCCCAGATAATTCAATTATAATAAACTCAGTTGTACAAGATTCCAGTGCTTTCAAACCTACAAGAGCAACCGGTAAACTGAATGAGGTAGACTCAGAATTGGTGGAAGTAAGTTTTGGTAATGATGGTTGCAGTGTGAGTTTACCCGCCGTGAATGCTTCTACCCAATCCCCAGTTTCAACTTCCTCTTCTTCCCCTTCCTCTATGTCTGCTGCTGCCTCACCGCAAAACTCTAGTATGATGAAAAAGTATACTGCAAGATACGAAATTCAAATCCCCCCAGATGATCAGTTCCAAATCGCCAGGAGAATCATTGGGACAAGAGGGATAAATATGAAAAGAATCTTCAAACTAACTCAGTCAAAGCTTAGACTCAGAGGAAAAGGCTCTGGATACCTAGAGGGTTACAACAAACAGGAAGCGGACGAGCCATTGCATCTGTGTATTTCTTCTACCAACTCAGAACAGTATATTAATGCAAGGAAGCTGGTTGAAAGGCTGCTACTCAAAATTTATCAAGAATATGATGACTTTCTTATGTCCAATAATGAAAATCACAGAGCTCTTAACCTCCAATTAAAGTATAAGGAAACAACAAGAACTAAGCAACTAACTGAAAGTGATTCTGGAACTAGCGCTGATAAGATTCAGACCTCCAAAACAAACGACCAGGATAATCATAGCAATGAAACCGTTTCTTGAGTAGAATGCAGAGCCATTCTTAGCTCCCCATTTAGAAGGGGAACAAAATTAAATAGTGAAATTGCTCAATTTTATCGAGCAAGGTCGTAACTATCCAATTAACGGGATTACATTCAAGCCTTCCCGGATTTCAAAAGCCAAGAATTAAGGGGTTCTCGATTAGAACCCCACCTTCATAAGCAATTTGGTATTTATAAAATATTCGAATTAAAAGAAATACAAGATAAGATTTGCATTGATTATCTATCTCAAGAGACACATTGTGGAAGAGAGCATTAGAGTTAACTGCTGTTCTATCAGTTTTGGAACAAGAATTTAAGATCGTCGGAATTAAGTTTGTTAAGAGCATTGTTTGAGGCTCCGACAGTTCCGTCAAAAACAAGCTGTTTCTTTTCTTGGAGCTGAAACATTCTCTCCTCAATCGTATCTTTAGTAATGAATCTGAGCGCAGTGACCTTCTTTTTCTGACCGATTCGGTGTGCTCTTTGAAAAGCTTGTAATTCGACCGCAGGATTCCACCAAGGATCCAGCAGAAACACATAATTAGCAACTTGTAAATTAAGACCCTCTCCACCTGCCTTGAGACTAATCAAAATGAGCTTCAGGTCCGGAAACTTATTAAATGAATACAAAATGCTGTTTCTCTGTAACAGGGACATTGAACCAGAAAGCATGACACACCCAATATTAGCTTTCTTTAGACGATAGGAGACCAAATCAAGCATATTCGTAAATTGAGAAAAAACTATTCCTTTAGCTTCTGGATCTTCCTGCATCATTTTATTTACTTCTTCTAACAGGGTATCAATTTTTGTTGAGCTCTCAAATCCTTGAGTCTTGATTTGTCTGGTGATGTTTTTATTTCTAACACAAGAAAGGTCATCATCTTTGCCATGTCTCAATTGCAAATTCGGGTTTTCTGTCTGAATCTCCACTCCCAGCTGCCTGGCCATCTCGAGTCTTTCGAGCTCCCTTTCAATTTGTTCCTCGTTCCTTTCAGACTCTAAGTTATCGTTAGTATCTTCATCTTCGTCACTACAATCATTTGAGTCTTCCAAACAAGCTCTTACCCCTTTATTTTTCCCTTTTGGATTTGAAGTTTTTTTAAAGTCAATAGTAAGTGGAATATAACACACGGGACATCCCAGAACCCCTCTCATTACTTCGTCATTATTGGATTCAAGGCCTGACACCACCATTTGTTCTTCTTGGGGAGCCTGGGAAATATATTCTTCAATACACTTTCTGTGAAATCCATGCTTGCATTTGCTTGTAAGTTTTTGATCCGAAGTAACATTGTCCATACAAATGTAACAAAGGTCTTCGTCCTTATCCGCCCTACTTTTAGAAGGAATCACATTCTCTCTGTATCTAGGAGTTTTCTTGTCAGTTTGGGAGTCTTTACCGTCCTCGGAAGTGTCCATTTTTTCCTTTTCTTCAGGATCTTCTTCATAAAAATCCTTCTTACTGTTGAACTTACCATATACTATCAGATAAGGGTGGTCTACTGCTTGTCTGAGACGACTAATCAGATCAAAAACATGGGCATAGTTGTGTAGGACAGTCCCTTGATTCACATAAGTGTCGAACTGGACTTTGGATCTCAGGTAAAGAGAGGTATAGAAGTCTTTTTCGGCAGGAGAAAGCTCGTTATTGATTATTTTGATCTCTAGTGGAGGAAGTTTTACGTCTTCCTGACGCTGAGTCTTCGTTCTCCTCAATAATACCTTGTCCAAAACTTCCTCCTTGAGCCTTCTTAAAGCCTCGGAACCCTCCCCGGAGAAACCATACCTTTTTATGGGATTAATAATCATTTTGTTGAAGTAAGAGTAGTGACATGATCTGGCATGTTCACAGTTGGGACAATATTTCAAGTGACTCACATAATTAAGTTGACGACAATCACAATCTCCCTTATGACAAAAGTAAAAAGCATAAGGGTGAAAACCCACAAATCTTACCAATGAGTAGAGTTCCCCAACCCTATTTTGAAGAGGAGTACCAGTAAGACACCATTTAGTTCCTCTTGACCTGAGAGCAAAGATTGCCTTTGCAGTGGAAGTGGTTCTCGCTTTGATTCTATGAGCCTCATCCAAGATTATTCGGTTCCAGCTTCTTTCAAAAATCCCAGAATGCTCCCTGAGCTTCAAAGCGATTTCTTCCTCTTCGTTTTCAGAGTCTTCCTCTTCGTCGTTGTAGTCAGAGTCTTCCTTTTGGAAGGTTTTGCTCTTTTCTGATCGGTATTCTTTTTGTCTCACACTATTTTTTTTAAGTCTCCTTTTAGGTTTCGAAATATCGCTGTCTCTATCACTTTCGGATTCAAACCCTGATTCAGATTCAGATTCTTCATCAACAACATACTCTTCGTCTTCACTTTCAGAGTCCATATTTATTTTCCTCTTCTTACGTCTGCTATCACTGTAACTGCCCCCATCACCATTACTAGCTCTGGCTGTTTTAGAAATGCTTCTGCTTACCTTCACAGGAATTTTTTGCTCCTTTTCTGTACTCGTTGAGGAATCGAGTCCTAGAATAGTGGAGAGTTTTTCCACAAGGTCCATTTTTCGAAGAGACTTAGAGTTTCCGGAAAGATCAATGAGACTGTCTAGTAGCTCCTCGCTAATGCCATACTTTGTCCTCAAGTGAGCCTTGCTATTCTCTACACTTGCAAGAAACTCTCTAATAGACTTGACTGTTTCAGATTTTAAAGGTTTTCCAAGTCCTCCCCATTCTAAAAGGGAGGAAATATTATCTTCAGGGTCTTCATTTTTAACTTCTTTACTCTCTATAGTATCTTTTTTACATAGCTCCTTCTTCAGCACACCTTCAGAATTTTCAGTTTTAATGCTCTTCTGGTTTTTTGTCTTTCTTGAGCTAAACCAGGGTAGAGCTGATGAAATGGAGTCGTCGTCGAGGAGATCCGCTTTGGCTAGGATTTCTCTATAAACATTAGATATTGTTGGAAGACTACGGGCAATGTCTTCCAGTTGCTTTGCTTTATCTACACCCTCTTCAAGTCCGATTTTCAAAGTTCTCATTGCCTTCTTAAGGCCTTCGTTCTTTCTTTCAGTCAGCGCTTGTTTTGCAGTTCTCTTGGCATCTGGACCACAAAAGTATTTCAAGTGGATTTTCAAATTTCTTTTCAAATATGGTCTTTCACAATAAGGGCACTTGGATTTGAAGGAGGATGACACTTTTCTATATTCCGCTTCCAGTGTTGGATAGGTCGTAATCACGACGTCCGCCTCATCAATATCTACTCCACCGTACTCGCTTTTGGAACCTTTACCCCCTTGGCTCTTGGATCTTTTGGAACCGTGGTAGACATGTACTTTTAGAGAGCCTGGCTTGGTAAATCTCTCAATTTCCTGCTTCCACTGTAGAACTGCAGCGACTGGTGCTACTACCAAGTTTTTCCCAATTAGCTCTCCTTGTTTTTCGTCTGTAATTGGAGGAGTATCGTGCTCGAGGAGTAGTGAAATTGTTTGAATAGTCTTTCCCATCCCCATCTCATCTGCTAGAATCCCTCCTCTCGCAATAGATCTTTCTTGGTTACAGAGCCAAGCTAGCCCTTCTTTTTGAAATTGAAGTAATTCATAGGTTAGGTTCAAAGGAGTAGGTTTAAACTCCACCACAGACCGGCTAATCAGGTCGTCCGGATTTTCAATACTGAATTCGTTTGTATTTTTAACGATATCCTTGGTGGAGATGTCAATAATCTCGTCTTTTATTCCCAGTGGAAGGTGGTTCCAGCCATACATAACATCTGAAATCCTACTCTCAACTTCGTCAAGAGTAGAATCAAAGCCATGAATTGCCTTTTTTAGGTACTTTTGAGAACATGGATCTATATGGTTCCACCTATTAATAATCCCATACATTCCTCTTCTATCGTACTCCGGAACACCGATTCTATATGTACCTTTTGGTATGGTTTTCCCACAAACTCCGCATCTGGAAATATTACTTGGAGTCAAAACCACTACGAACAGCTTCTGCTCAATGATATCTTTCTGTTCCTCCTCCAGATCGTCAACCATCAATTTTGGCACCCACTCTTTCACATTTGGTTCCCAAAATGCATCGCTCAAAAGTACCAGAGGCTTCTTGTTTTTAAGTAGCTCCTCAATATCGGGGTCTGCCATTATTTTCCTTTTTACACATAGATCTTCTTATTCCTATGTTTTCATCAAGCTATCTATTTATCATTAAAATGTATTTTTTTCCCTCTTAATTTTTGCCTACGATATAGTCTACGTAGGCACGTGTCTGACTGGATATAAAAAAATTATACCGGTACCATATTTAAAAAAAAGGGGAGGGGAGATAATTATTCGGCTTTACATGTAAAACAAAAATCTAATTAAAATGGTCAATTTTAGATTATTTCAGTTCTACCTCCTGATATAGCAAGTTAAGTGAAAAATTGCTCCAGAAGATAACCAAATTGACCCATTATATGTTTTGATGGTTTATCCTTTATTCGCATTTTTACTTTCTATTATTAAAAACGAGTAAATGGGGAAGAGACACCAACCGGACAGACTAAAATTATTAGTAGGGACTGGAGTAATGATATTTCGTACTTATCGACGGCGCTGTGAAATGTACACACATTAAAGCTCCAGAAAAATGAACCATTTGTTTCAAAATATCATACCTTGATAGGGAGTGAAAGCAATGGAGCTACTTGCACCGAGCTTTGAATCTTTGCTGGAGAGGGAAGTTCTCCCTGCTTTGCCCAAACTTTTAGAGCTCCCGGTTTGGAGGTCTTTGATTTTTCCTCTAACTCCGACGCCACTTAATAGACCTAACCCAATAGTCTTTCCATCGACAGTGTACTCTTCTTCTTCTTCTCCAAACTTGACTCTATTCATTTCCTTCCTAAGTTTGGTTTGCTTGAACTTTTCTTTTATTTTCCTTATTCTCTTACCACCTCTTTTAGACTTAGGGAAGTCCTTTGGAATAGGAAGTGGCTTCTTAATCGGTCCCTGGGAGGGTTCCTGAGCTTTTTGCAGAATTTCGAGTATATACCTACGGTATTCCACCCCGTGTCGTGAATCTTTCTCTGTACTTGAGAGATCTATTCTTGCACAAAGCCCACATTTGGATGAAACCAGCCTAATGGCCTTCTTTTTGAGTTTTTCGTGGGTTCCTCTTACTATATCACTCTGAGCAATAATACTCTGTAAAAGCTCAATTCTTACGGGCCCAGTGGAGAAATGGCCATTTTTCCGGATATTTTTGTTGGCTCCAAGAATCATGATATTCTGCGAAGGCATGTCTGCTAGATTCCTCAGTCCTCCAGAGTTACAAAGTAAGTTAGCTGCAATTTCTGGCCCGATCAATGCAGAGAGATTCGGTGTTATGTTCTCTATTTGAGTCCCCAAGAAAGACAAAAATCTGGATTTATTTTCGGAAATTTGATTTGCGAAGTTAATACATTCCATTATTTTTTCTTTTTTCTCTAAACCGGGCATGTTTCTTTTGCTTGTACTTAGGGAAATAGTGATAGTCATAATTGTTGAATTTGGCAATATGTCATCGAACTTCAGATTATCAAAGGTGTCATTTGTGAGAATTCTTCTCACAACCTCAAGATAGTCAAGTTTGTTAATCACAATGCTTGCAAGTTCACTGAAGTGGTCAGCATACATATCTTTTACTTTTTGGTATTTATCGGAAATCTTTGAGTCTATCAACTCAACCATTTCAATGATTTCTTGGAATACATCATATATACTGTTCCCCAAGTCTGCCGGTTTCTGCTCTTTCACATCAACTTCCTTGAGATTATTTACTTGCCTAAATGTGCGTTCATTCAACAACTCAATCTTGTGAACAAGTGAATCGTCGCAATTCTCGGTTTCCGGTACATGGAGTCCTTCAGTCTCAGCCCTGCCAGACTGAAAGTCGAGATCCACCAAGTCCTTTAATAGTAATTCTTGTAGTGAGGCCTAATTGGAATAAATTCAAGATTCAGAAATAAATTAGAGTTGCATACGTGGGATATAAAATGCATAAAGAAAACCTACCATTCCTTATTTTTTTGTTTCTCTTTAACTATTCATTTTCTAGATTGTGTCAATAGCACTAACTTCAAAGGGAAACAAATGATAGAGGCGCCAAAAATCGCTAAAATATGAAGATGCGTGATTATTAAAAAGGCCTTCTCTTTATTTTGCGACGAAGAAGCTTGTGACGCCTCCATGCACTGTAAAACCTCGAACGTGAATTGGGATTTCTGGGAGCTCGGGACTTTCTCGAGTTGTCTTTTTTATTGTCACTGGTGTGTTTGCATTCATAACTTTTAGCTTTAGTATTTGGAAGGGTAGTGTTGTAATCAGTTATTTGGGTATCCACGATGTTAGAGAGGATTGAGCCATCAGTAGCCTTGTGGCCCAATTCAAAAATTTCGGAAGTATTATTTGAAAGTACTTGGGGGTTACTTCTACTGATGCTATCTCGATTGTTCGGATAAACTTCATCATAAGTAACTAGCTCTCCAAAGTCATCGTCCGATTCACTAACAAAATTATTGTCAAACATATTCAAATTATCTTTTGAATTATTTTTTTTTGAATGATCCCTCTCTTTTCTTACGTTCTTCGAGCTTGGGGGTATTTCGGTGGCTGTAGCTTTGGGCTCGTCTGAAAGTTGAGAAATAAAACTGTCAACAGTGACCTGAAAGTTAATAATAACAGAAAACATCCTACTAAAAGTAGAAAAGAGAAGGAAAACTAAGGGCAAAAAGAATCCATGAGCTAGCAATCTTGAAATGGATACACCCGCATCTTTGAGGTCCCATTTAATTCTTCTGGAAATCCTCCTTACATCCTTCAAATTGTGATAATAAGTATCTGGATTTTCAGTGGAAGCTTTGTTAAAGAAGGTCTCCCGAAAAGCTCTCAGAAATACCTTCAGCTCTTTTGAGACTCTAAAAACGCCCTCAAAGTACCTCAATCTTCCATGCTGATTCTTAAATTTGTATATGGTTCTTTCCAGAAGTCTGAGTTCTTGCGATAAAATCCTATCATAGTATTGTATTTTTTCCATGAATGGCAAGCAAGTGTCAAAACGAAATTTGCATTTGGGCGGGAATCTAGAATATTTTTTCCTCCGAGTAAAATTCAAGGAGAAATATTAGGAAGATAATGGATAGTATTCAGAGGGTTGAAATTGAAGAGTGGAAGAGGGATTTTTTCTCTTCTGGGAAGTCTTCCGATTTTCAAGAAAGCCATTCAGGAATCTCGAACTTGTCAGGGGTGAACCAATTTAAACAAAGGAAGACACAAGAACTACAGCTCCTTGAGCTAATGAATCCAAACGCCTTTGACAGAATTCCAATGATATATGAACAAAGAGACTCCAAGTACATTCAGGAAAACTGGAAAGAATCCAGGAATCATCTTACAAAAGACTATATAAAAAAGGCGAAGCAGGCAAGTAGAAGAATGAAAACAAAGACGTATTAGGAAAAAGTATCCAAGGTTACGAGATAAGTTGACTAGTGAGACACTATTGCTACTATATATGGTCGTTTAGGACTAATATTTTAAGTTTTAGAATGCAGGACAGTTTTCTCAAATCCTTATTTATATCTTTGCTGGCTGATTTATTTAGTGATTTAACAACTGTATTTTTGAGATTTGTTCTGAAGACTGTCGGAAATTTAAAAACCTGGGAAATTATCAAATGGGAAATAAGCCTCACCAATGAGTTTGGATGGTTTTCTATGATATTTGAAACAAGAGTTGAATATACACCAATATCATCAAAAACAAAGTCAAGTTTGTGCTTATTTTGGTTTCGTTTTTCGTAGATCACTAGTTTATACTCTCTTGCGTAGTGCAGAACTCTCATGAGTATTAGGAGAGACTGTAGGTTGTGAACATATAATTCTTGCATTGAACACTTCCAGATATCGTTTTTTGTGGAGGCTTGTTTACAATTGAGTAATCTTCTGACTTCTTTGAGCTTGCTTTCTACATCAAGCATGACTATGTCGCTGTTTTCGTCCCTTTCTGCCAAAAGCTTAATTAACTCCGGATTTTCTAGCTTTTTTGTCTCGTAGTCCCTATAATTTGTACATTCTATTAGGCTTAGAAGCAAAATCAATCTAATTGATCTCGAGGAAAAGTTCTCCAAAATTTTAGTCATATTTAGATTACACATACTAGAAATTATCGGAATAACTGCGAGAGGGTAAAGTCCGGAACCCCCACTTTTTTGAGTATTTAGTGGGAAAGTGTCGGAAAGGCATTTAAGGATCAGCTTATTAATTTCAATTACCTTTTCTTGAATTCTTGGGATTCTAAGATCAATTTTCTGATAGCAGTTGCCCGTCAACGGGACAACTTCGGGCCATAAATCTTCAATATTTTCTGAGCTATTGTATTCCTCTGAGTGGTTTTCAGTAGGCTCAACATGTTGTTCTGGAGTTAAAGGGCAGGTTTGATTTGTATTAGACATTCTTAGTTTTACTAATTCGTGGGTACACCCACCAATATTGGCGTTGTCATGAGAGGAGAGTATGAGAATTGCCCTGTTATCAATTGCTTGATCAGACATGAGGCAACTTTCTTGAATCCAATCTAAATTATCTGTTCCACTTCTCGTTGTATTGAAAATAAATTTTAGTTTTCCAACCTGCAAGTAATTTTCGGATGAATTTTGATCCACAAGAATATTCAAATCGCTCCCTATTATGTACAGAAGTGAAGATAAATCTGAAAGAATTTCCTTTGAATTCTCTTGGCTTAGTTCCGAAATATAATTAAGTTTTGAAACTTTGGTCAACTTTTTGCTTATTTCGTCAAATATTTCATTTTCAAATCCTTCTCCATTGAACAAGTTATATCGAAGAGTCTTGCTAAATACGGTATTGTTTTCCCCTTTGTATTTGTAATATCCTTTACTTTTGTTTTTAACTGAGTTTTCCGCTTTATTACTGAGCTTAAGGAGGGTAATTACTAGCTTCTCAATCTCAGAATTAACTAGCCTTTCCATCTCACTGTCTTGAGTGTTTTCCTCACCTATTTCCTTAACCTTTTCGTTTAGCCAATCCGAACAGGCCTCCAACAGATCAGTTACCGATTCGTTATTTTCAAGCCTTTCCAAGATTATATAGCTAATGAGCTCGTTAATAAAAACCAAAAGTATCCAAATGTTACTTGACGAATCAAAAGTTTTCTTCAGATTCATCAAAAAATCCTCACTCTCTGTCTTTTTTTCTTCTTCGAAGATGTATCTATACAGTTTGAAAGTCAAGGCTCCCAGCCTTTTGAACAAAGTGCCAAAGAGTTGCTTATTTTCAGCGACAAAAAATTGGTTTTTTACCGTTGAAACGGAGCTGAGGATGTCAGAAACCCATTTTCCAGAATGAATTTGAGTGCCAGTATTTAATTTCACGTTTCTCCACTTTTCCGAATCCAAAATCTCCAAAATATTCTGGACGTTCAGATTTATATCTTGCCAGCACTCTAAAGAAAAGGCTTCATGGGCCTTATAAAGGACGGACCTGATTGCCAGCTCTCTGACCAAATTTTCTACCAAATTGGAAGGAGCCATCTCCTCCTCAACCAAGGAAAAAACAATTTTCTCAAGAATAATCCTTGGGGACACAGGACCAAATCCGTCAGTTCTTGCTGAGTATAAGTAGTTGAACCAAAACTTTCTTGATTCCTCAGGGTTTGAAAACATCAAAAGAGAGCAAATTCCAATCAAATGGCTCTTTTCAAGCTCATTTTTGCTGGAAAATGCGGTCCAATGGTACTCAAGAGTCTGGAGGTAACAGCCTTTGAGATCTTTATGTTCACCCAAAATACACTTTACCACTGAATACAAGCTTAATTTGGGAAGATCCAGACTTTTCAGGTTCTTCTCCTGCTCTTGATCACTCTCCATTATTTTTAAAGCCTCTTTGGCCTTGAAAAGAAAAGAATCAAATTTTTTGAGCTCTGATTTCGGCTTGTCTCGATCATTTTTAACAAAAATGTAAAAGGAAGTTAGAAGTTTTGAGTTAATATTTATCTTCTCTATACTGTTTCCATTAAAGATGTTATCAAGAGCAAAATTATTCATTATATTTTCAATCACAGATTCATTCTTGGTCAATATAAATAGTTCAAGAATATTGAATGCAAACTTATCTAGCTGATGGCTAGAGTTGAGCTTGAATATAATCTTTGGAATTATGAACTTGTTTAAAGCAGCATTGAGCATTTGTTGGCCCTTTTGGTATCCAAGTTCAAGTTTTAGGAAAAAGAAAAAAGTCCTCAAAAGCTGCTGGTAGGTTTCCTGGGAGGAAATTACTGTATTTTTAAGAAGTTCATTCATTAGCAAGAAAATGCTTGAAATGTATTTATTAATAGTTTCGGGATCAAACTTATATTTCGCCATGTACAGGAGAGTAAGAGAGTCGCTCAGGATTTCTTGATCTTTCTGGCTCAAGTTTATTGGTTTATTCGGTGTTTCCGCAAAATTATCATTGGAATCAGCAAATAATTCAAACTCCGTTTCGTCCTTAAAGTGTAATTCTTCATAGTTGGTGATGACATTCTCTAAAAGTCCCTGAGTATCGATAAACTCCACTATAGCCTGAATAAGTGAATCTTGAATAAGCTCCGAACAAGTAATAGCTAAGAAGTAAACCCTTTTAAGATCTTTTGGAGAAACTTTGCCAAAATGAATGTTATGGCTAAATCCAGATTGAAATTGAAGTGGAAAATAAGAAAATAAAGTTTCAGAAATCAAGCAAGAGAGAATTCCGTTCTCTTTGTTTGAGAGAGGCTCAAAATCACTAGTGACTTCATCCTCTCCAACTTGATCGGTTTCGTCTTGAACCCTTAAATTCTGTTTTGAAATTAGATTTAACTTTTCCTCTTCAGATAGTTCCGGAACTCGCCCAAAATAAAGTTGGTAGAGGTCATATCCATCATTTTTACGGTCTATTGAGGTGGAGGAATTTCCTTTCTTAAATTTCATGTACTCTATATCATATTTGGAAATAGTATCATGGAAACTCACGAGGATATTTTGGATTAATGGAAAGGCCTTTATCAGAACCCTGGGATCTTTCTCATTCTCAATGTGCTGAATCACGATTGGAACCATTCCAGGTCCAAGTCTTTCTAGTTCAGAATGAAACTCTTGATTTTCAAAAATTAGTAAAAATAACTCAATAATCTTCACTCTGGAACTGTAAACAAGTTGTCTGGTGGATACCTTGTAAAGAATTTGTGTAAGCAAATAAAAAGCAAGGCTCATTTTAAAAAGCTCTTCATCATCTTGCGGAGGTTGGATATTAAAATGACCATCAAATTTGTGGTAGGAAGATATCTCCAAATAGCTCTGAACATACTTCCCATCACAAACTAATTTTCCCGGAGGAAGGTTACGTTCTTCTCGCCCAGAATCCCGGTCTTCGAGCTGAATTATTGGACTAAAGGAGTATTCATCCATTAGTTTTTCGTCATCTCTTATATCTATTTTGATTCTTTTAAGCAATTCCGGGTATTGGGATTGAAATATACATTTAATAATCCCCACAACTCCATCAATGCAGGCCCAATCTGAAATATAATTAAGGACAAAGCAACAAATTAGTTTAACATGAACTTCATTAAAGTCTTCATTAGGGAGGTATTTCCAAAGTACTTGTTCGATTATTTCGATTCCTCTCTTTTTTTGAGAGGCAATCGGAGAGACAAGCTCTTCCTCAAGTGAAGTGATTAGATCATCAATAGAGATTTTCTTGCTGGTCAGAAGAACAGAAATTCTCCAAATATCCTCTTCCCCAAGCTTGCTGCTGCTAATACAGTTGGCAATTATGATCTTGAAGTCCATTGAGGGACATAAATTCAGAGAAAATAGTCCCGATTCGGAAAGTTACAGAAGTACGGAACAGCTTCTGAAATTACAAAAGTCGAATTAGTTAACTCTTATTTTCTCTTATTTATGTTTTATATTGCCTTTTTAATTTTGGAGCCAAATTTTAGTAGCCAAAAAAAAAAAAAAAAATGCATCGGTAATTTGTGTGAGAGGGTATCGATTTTGTAACCATAAAATTTTTTTAATTAATTTTTTCAAATTCAAAATTTAAATATGGTAATAAAAAAGCCAGAGTTCTTTGGAAAAGGAGACTGATCTAGACTGTAATGACTGAAGACAAGAACAAAATGGTCTCCACCGACTCACTGGGATCCTCCTCTGATGCGGACTTGTCAGAGGAGTCCTTGTTTCGGGAAGAAATAGACTCTAGCGAAATCACTGTTTCAGAAGATAACTTAGAGATTCTTGATTTAGTAACGGATGAAAATTTGAGCTCAGACTCACTAGAGCTTTCTGACTTCGAAGAGAGCAGTATTTCGGAGGGAATTTCTTTGGAATCTTTGAGTAACAATAAACAGAACAAGCCAGAGGTGAGGGAGGACCTATTTGAGCTCGTTTCAAATAAGTGTGTCAGAGACATTTTTCTGAGTAAAAAAGGAATCTCCGGACTCTGGAGCCTGGACCAAGAGCCCAGTTTGACTACCCTCAAACTCAGTGAGTACATGCTATTGGACCCTTTTCTACACTCTCAGGAAGAACTCCAGTATTTGAAGAACTATTCTCAGGGAGATAACGAACTTCTTTCTCGTATGGCTTCTTTATTTACCGAAAAAGAAGACAACTTTGCGATTAATGGTAACAGACAGATTTTTTCAGAGAGTTTTATTGAACTCAACTTAAGTAGTGGTTTCGGCCTCCCATCTTCTGTACACCAAGACAGCAGCGGAATTATTTTTGTTGGAACCATTAAGGGCTTTTGCTTACTATACTTAGAAGCTAATTCTAAAAGATGCATCGCGATTAACCCTGACGACGGACTTCATTCAAAAATTACTTCTATATCCTCCTTAAAGGGCGAGACTAGGGACCTTATGTACCTCTCCTTGGCCACACTGGATGGAAGCTTTTCTCTCTGGAAATTGGACACGACCAATATCAAGAGATTTCTTTCTCAAGAACTCTGCTCCTGCGGAGAAACCTCCGAATCCTCAGGATTGAGTAACTGCGTATCGGGTTGTTATAGAAATCAAGAAATTCTACAAATAAGACCGGAAAAAATGGCTGTGACCTTGGAAGAAACTGGAGAGTCGCAGGAATCTAGAGGTAGGGATGATGTAGAAGCTATTGTGGGAAAGGAAAAGACGGAGTCCAAAACTTTGGAAGAAGCCGAGCCGAACCCAGGATTGTCTTCCAACCTGACTCCGAGATCCGGACTAGATCCTGCTCCATCTTCATCTCCAGACACTATTTCGAATACTCAGTCAAATCATACACTTTACCAAAAAGAGACTCTTACTCCGAAAAACATGGGGATTTTACTTAACAGCTCTCCAAAACATATAAAGCAAGGGATTCTAAGCCACGAATTTATCGAAATTCGCGGCCAGGATGCACAGACCAGACTTGCTCTGTTCATTAGTGATATGCAGGGGAGCTTGTATGTGACCTTGCTGGAGAAAGAAGTGCGAGGTGCAGAATCCAAGGAATGCGGAGCTTCCCAGTCTTTGAACTCTTCTCCTTGGAAAATTCAAGAGAAGATTTTTCTGTACTGCTCGGAGGAGGATTTTGTTCATCAACTCAAAAGTTTCCCCCCGCCTCCAGTAATTAGAGGAGACATGAACTTAGATCCAAGTAATCAGGGAAGCTCTGCCTCAGGCATTAGAAGGGAGGTTCACCAAATGGATCATTGTCAGTTTTATCTGGTAGCTGGAAGGAGAGGTTTTTCTTTAATTAGCATGCTTCCTCACCCCGCATTGTGTAAGGTGGTTGATGTAGTTCAGGACTTGGGGAAAAGAGGCAGGGAAATTCCGGAGCGCGAAGTTACAGGTGTGAATTTGACCTGGCTTCGTCCAAGCCTGGTATCAAGAGGATCTCAGGAAAATCGAGCTCCTGCTCGGATTTTGGCTTCAGTCTCGAGATTCCTGTTAACTTACGAAATTGTTCTTTTTGAGATTAGCAACTCAGGTGAAATTAAAATTGAGCTAGAAATCTCTAACATCTGGGAGATTTTTGACCAAGTTAATGGGATTATTTCTATCAGTGAGAACATTGTGGGACTCCTGGTAGGATTCAGGGGGGTTTACTTTTACCAGATAGTAAATATCCAAAAGGAACGAGATTTCACGACAAAATATATAAGAGACGAAAAAAGACTCAGCGTAGCCGGGGCAGAGGTGACTTCCAAAGAATTCGAGGGAAGTAATCTTCCTAAAAGTTCACGAGACAATCTTTTCAGTGGCAGCTATCTGGTAGTCAAGAGCCAGTCCAGCTCATTAGAAGAATTTTTGGAGCAGAGTTTGGTCTGTATCCACAAGTTCGGGAGCCACAATAAGAAGCTTTTCGTAGTATCTCAGACTATTACCAATGATTTACAAGAAACCATCAGCTTGTTTGGACAATCCTTCTCACATAACAGATCTGGAAAAACTGCAAAAGTTGTTGTTCTTCTCAATGATAGGGTCATTCTTTTTTCGATGCTATTCAAGTCTTGGATCCCGGTTTTGGAGAGGGAATTTAATGTGAATATGGATCAAATCAAGAGTCTCCTGTACGACCATGCAGCCTGGGGCAGGCTTATTTGCTCCTTTGTTGCACTTTTTGAGGAGAGACTGCCCCCACTTCAGACCTGGATAAACGTAGATCGCAAAATGGTACCAAGCATTGTAAAGAATATTTTGAATTCTATTCTGAACAATATAATTTGCCTCTTTTCCAAATTCTCAGTGCAAGACTTCGAGATTTACTTGGGCCAATTACTTGGCCTAATTCTGGATACTGGAGTCAGATTGGAGCTTTGGGATTACTTGTTTGAAGAAATGATTCCAATAACTCGCTCTTTTGCTTCCATTCACGCTTCAGATCCGGTTACTGGTGAAAAGGTCTTGCTCTCTGACTTGTACCTCAGATTACTCCTGGACAGGTTCTTCAGGAATGAGATTGAGTGGGGCCTTTTGGAGAGAGACTTTTTGAGGCTAGTGATCACCTGGTATAAAGGACAGCTTTTTGGACTGGAGCAGGGCAAGATCGGGGAAATTGCCAGCGGGAGCAGTCTGGAGACCAACGAAAAGAGTGAGGCCCTCCTTAAGGACATTCAGTACATTATGATCAGGACTCTTAAAACGGGAGACCCAGATACCAGCTCTGGAGGCAATCCGTGGCTCGGATTCGTCCCTATTTTCAAGAAATACTCCCTCTGGTCTAGCTATATAATTCTATATCTGCATAGCGGAAAAGATCCAATGGAACTTCTAAGAAGAATTTTGGTTCAAATGTACGAGCAGTTTTGCGAAATAGTTGGTACTCAAAATGGAGTGCTCTTCGCATATAAAGGACAGGATATGTTACAAAGTATTGATTTACTGGATTTACAGAGACAACTGGAGACAAACAAGGTAATTCAAAGCTTCTACCATTTCTTTTACTCTCTGGTTTTCAGAAAAAGCTTTCCAGCTGAAGTTTGCGAGCTTGAGGATTTGTCAGAGGATTTAGAACTAGTGAAACTTAAGTCAGATCAATACAGGGAAACACTGATTCATATTCTAGATGAGGAATTAGTACCCGAAAAGATTCCCTTTGCCAGATATAACTGCGATATTTTGTTTTTAGTTTCATTAAAATTGTACTTTTCATTCCTCACAGAACTGAGGAGGAGAAAAAGTGGCCTGTTAACATTAATAAATGAAGCCTCTCTCGAAAGTAATGGAGAGAACAACGAAAAGATGGTTGTTTGGTATGAAAAACTCTATCTGACTCTTGAAAACAAGTTGGAAGCCTTGATCTACAGAATTTTGGAGCTGGGAGGCTCTGAAAAACAGCTCGAGGAGGTCAGGTCTGAAATTTCAGTGAACCAGATGGAAATGAGAGACTTGGAATCACCTTGTAGACGATCTGGGAATTTCGCAGTTTTCAGTCTGAAAAAGATGCTTGGAGACAGAAACAGCAAGCTTGGAACGTCCAGAACTTATCTTTTAGGAAATTACCTGAACTGGGTCTTTGAGAACATAGAAGAATACAACATTAAGACTGAGAGCGAGTACTCTGCAATCATTGGTTGCTTCTTTAGGGTTGTTCAAGAACTTGAAGATAAGAAACAGCTATCTTCCGAGATTTCCAGCCTGGTGGAAGGCATGGAGTACCATTTAATAATGGCAATAATAGGAAGCAACAGAAATAATCAGGGCGTCAACTTCCTTAGAATTTTGCTTGTAAGCGCTGGATTAGATGCAGACATTGATGAGTTTTCCCAGGACGGCCTTAGAGATGATTTCAGCAAGGTAGAGATGAACCAGAGGCTCTCAAAAGTTCTAAAGAGACTTTCTCTGTTTAATCTTTCGCTATACTTCTCAATCCAGGTCTACGACTTGGAGAGCATGCTGGATATGTACTCCAAAAAGCACTTTATTAACAGGGATCTCTTGAGAGAGCTATACATTATGGATGAAGAAGATAATAACCTTCTCTTCTCCCTGAACTACATTTTAAGTACCATAGAAAAGGGAATAAAGCTCGGGATTTTCAACTACAACCAGGTTTTGAGACTAATAATCAAGTACACAGACCTTTTGGTGAAGATAGACTCTCTAAACACTATATACCTGATTTCATACATCCTAAGTAGGTGCTTAAACGAGGAGACTGACTCAAGAAATGAGAACTCAGTGTTGGAGTACTCCCAAATCATCAGGGAGGGGTTGAATAGTAAAGTATACAGACTAGTTTTGGGTTCCCTATTAAATCCCAAAGCGTTTCAGGAAAAGGATTTCCAGACCAAAGAACTGAAAGAAAGGTCAGTCTATAAGACAGGAAATACTTCAGAAAGGTGGAACGAACTTATTAACATCCTCTTGCCCGAGTTTCTAGAGCTTTATCTGAAAGAGAGAAAAAACAGCAACGATTCAGAGATCCTCGAGATCCTGTACTTTTGGTACCATAGCTCATCTAAAAGTGACCAACTGCTGAATACTCCCTTCGAAAGGCTCCTGGCTCTCTGCAAGGAGAGGGGCAACATCTACGGAATGCTATTTATTCACCAGGTATTTTCGGTCAACCCGGATCTCAGTATTAGCAACAAGAGTGAGACAGAATCTATCTTAAATTTCTCCGTGGCCAAGTTCGAGAGTTATTTGAAGAAGACGGGGAGCCTGCTTCGCGACAGGTTCTCTGAGAATGTCTTTATTATAAACGCAAGGAGATCAAACTCTGATGAAACCGTCCTGTTTACATTGGTTACAGAAGAGGTAAAGACGAAGACCTCCCAAAAAATCCACATTCTTTGGGAAGAACTACGAGAGTTCACGGTCTTTCTTTTTCTCTTCTGTTTCACTAACAGTGGCAGCAGGAAAGGTAGCAGGTTCTTGAGACTATACAGAGACATTCTGAGGTCTCTTTTTGTTGAAGGAGAGAGAGCCTCAGAAAATCATGACGGTAAGTTCCCAACGGAGGCAGCGGAGCTCCTTTGCAGGAGAAACGGCCTAAAGGCCGGACAAAGCCTGGATATGGAACTTAAAGGCAGAGAAGTGGAAGCTGTGCTGTACTACGTCCTGGCAAACTTCCTGCTAGGAAACTCGCATTACCTCCACCTTGCTGAGAATTACTCTCTCAAATTTGGACACTTATCGGAGCTCTTTTTCAACTCGAGGCTCAACAAGCTATTTTCCAATCCCATCAGTTGCTATCACAATTTCTGGAAGCCCATTCTACTTCTAATCATCCGAGAAGCAGAGTGTGAGAAAACCTCTCTCGAACAAGAGGCCCACCCAAACTTCCCTTGTCGGTTTTGGCGTCATCTGGCATTAGAAATGATGAATGCAAAGTTGTTTGTAGATAGATGCAATGACGAGGTTGGCCAACTCTTCCAGGGGGACTTACTGCACATTTTTCATTCTCTTGTGGGACTGGCAAGGAAGGCCGTAGTAGTTCAGTTGGATGGGGACTTGGGCGAGTACTATTATGAGCTGCGAGATCAGGACGAAAGAAGTTGCTTTGAGAAAAAGCTTTTAGATTTTGGTCTGAGAGTCACCTGCAGCTACTGCAGAAAGCCTCTTTCAAATAAAGAGAGACAGAGTTCCTGGGGCCAATCGCAAATGCCAGGTTCTCACTATTCAATGAAGGTAATTTCAACAGGAGCTAACAATCCTTCCCTTAAGGAGAACTTCTTTAAACTACTCGAGAATTTTGGCAGCGAAAACAGGATAAAAGTAGCTAACCTGGATACTAGTGAGTTTCTAGGGAGGGATTTTACGAGAGAAGACGAACAAGAGAGCGACGAACAACCAGACTTCAATGGGCTCTGCGTGTTTAAGTGTGGAAGTGTTTTCCATAAGAGGTGCTTATTAGACAACTCTAAGGACAAGTTTGGGGGTCCAAACAGCAAGAGAGACGAATTATTCAGAAACCACCGAATTGCAGGCAAGAGGAGCCCTGCTCCTAACTGCTTACACCAATACAAAGCGTCATTTTAAATTTAAGGTTTTCTGCCTTATAGAACAGATAGGAAGGGGATCTGTCCGCTGGATTCAGAGTGAGAAGATGAGTTCTAAATTAGAAGTAGTGATTAAACGCTAAGAATTTTATGGGTCAAGACAAGACTTTAGTTCCAACCACTTTTCTTATATCTTGCATGTAATTTAAAAGATATTGCGACTCTCCCCCCCCCCCTGGGCGCTTAGGCGGGCTATGCATTTGTTTTTAGATATGGCATTAATTAATTAATAGGTACCGGAGTAATTTTAGCTGAAATTATGTAAACTTAGAACTGAGTGTACGCAGGTACGAAAATAAGCTAGTAATGTGAATGATTGCTGTAAGTGAAAATTTGTTAATACGGATAGTAAAGATTGAAGGTGGAAATATAAATTGATTGAACTCTAGATAATACTGCGATACTGAAACTTCAGAAACATAAACAAATTCGTGTGTGTAAAGATATTATTGGAAAAAAACAAGGGCAGGGAAAATTAGATAGATTTGCTCTAAACTTTTGAGAGATAATATACTAGAATTATTGATTTAACTTAAGCTTCGCGATTATAAACTAAGAACCTATTAAATGAAAATTGTTATGAGCTAAGAAGCTAAAGAAACAAGACAAAGCTGGTAGATCTACTATTTAAGAAATTAAAATCAGTGAATAATGCAAATTTAGGTTGTGAGTTTATTTCAAGAGAATGGTAACTACAAGTAGCCAAATGGTTAGAAAAGATGACAAGGGCTCAAGAAGTAAGATAATTCCTCTTATCTCAAGAGAAATGAGCTCATCTCAGCTGCAGGAGAAACGGTACCACTCATTTATTCAAAATACCTTGGCTGACTACCAAGCGAGCGCATTTGACGCTCAGAAAATTGCTTTGGAGAAGGATAAAGAGCTCAAGGAACTGAAGGACAAGCAGAATGCTAACCAGGTTTCGCTAAAATACTATGAAGAGAAATGCAGACAACTGGAAAATGAGTTAAAGGCAACTTCAATGGGAATTTTGTACGGCAGAAAGGAAAAAGAGCAGGAGCGTGAAATTATTAGGTTAAGCTCGGAAATAACAAACTTTACAAAGAAAAAGGAAGAACTTGAGGCCAACTTGAGATATCATCAGGACAGGGGAATGTTTCTAGAACACGAATTGGATTTGAAGGTGAATGAGCTGGCAAAAGTCAGCAAGGAATTGGCCCAGATGACGGAGAACTACAATAACACATTTTCAAATTTGGAAAAGTGTAAATTTGACTTGGATGTGGAGAGGAATAACAACAAATCCTTGCAGAGCCAGTTAAGTATTGCCAATGGAGAAATTACCAAATTCAAGGAGAACTTAATGAGCAAGGAATCTGAGGTTAACAGCTTGAAGAGTGAAGTGAACAAGCTTAATTCTCTTTTGCAGATTAATAATACTGAAATCAATAATTTGTCATCTCAATTAAAGGCCAAGCAGGAGGAATGCTTAGAGTACAGCAGCAAGATACAGCAGATAGAACTGGATATGAAGAAAAACCTAACTGAGAACGAGATTTTAATTAAGGATTTGAATTCCCAAATCACAATAACTAGAGAAGACTTGACTCAAAAAGTGGAGTTGATTAACGACCTGAATTTCCAAATTTCAACATTAAATACGAAACTACAGGATTCATCTAAAAGTCTCGTTGAGAGTGAAAAAATAATTAGCCAGTTAAAAACGGACAAACAGATAATTAATTTGGAGACGGATGGATTAAAGAACAAAATTCAAATTATTCAACAAGAGAAAACTAATATAGAGCAGGAGATTCAGAGCATTTTGGTTGAAAAGAAGAAGGTGGATGAGGAGCTTAAAGATACGATTAATAAGAAAAATTCTAAATTGGATGAGGCATTGACTTATAGAATAGAATCGGCAGTTAATGCTGAGAGAGAAATTAGTCAACTGAAGGAGAAAAATCAGTTGGTGGAGTTTGAAAAGAAGCTTTTGGAGGAGAAGCTGGAAATTTCGAATAACAACATAAAGATTAAAGATGATGAGATCCAACAGTTAAAGTCTACAATTAAAGACCTTAATTACCAGAATTCCAAGCTAGAGAACGACCTCCATGCTTTACAAGAAAGTAGTCGAAGGGAAAGTGTAGAAAATACATTTAGGAACTGCAGAGCAAACCTTGGTATTGGTAGTACCGCAAGCCCTAATTCAGACTCTAAATTAGTGAGCAATTCAATCAAGAATGAAGAAACTAAGTCAGAGATTGTAAGCGATAACCCAATTAGTAAGGAAAAATCTGGAGAGAGTGTATTACCTCCGGCTGGAAAAGCAGTAGTGAATTCTATTTCATCTTTACCTAAACCTAAGGCAAAGTCAGTAGTAAAGTCTGCTACCACAAAAGAAGAAATTCCACCAAACGATGTACCAGCTAAGGCCGAAGGTTCTCCAGAACCTAAATCATCACCTGTAATAAAGGAGAATCCTGTCATTAAAACAAAATCTGCAGTAAAATCTTTACCAGCTACTAAATCAGGGTTACCAGTCTCCACTAAATCTAATGTGAATTCGGGCCTAGAAGCAGGTAAAGAGGCAGATGACAAATCTAAGACAGAAAAAGAGGAGGCTGAAGCTAAGGCAAAGAAAGAAAAGGAGGAGGCTGAAGCCAAGGCCAAGAAAGAAAAGGAGGAAGCTGAAGCCAAGGCCAAGAAAGAAAAGGAGGAGGCTGAGGCTAAAGCTAAAAAAGAAAAGGAGGAGGCTGAGGCTAAAGCTAAAAAAGAAAAGGAGGAGGCCGAGGCTAAAGCTAAAAAAGAAAAGGAGGAAGCTGAGGCTAAGGCCAAGAAAGAGGAGGCTGAAGCCAAGGCAAAGAAAGAAAAGGAGGAGGCTGAGGCTAAAGCTAAAAAAGAAAAGGAGGAAGCTGAAGCCAAGGCCAAGAAAGAGAAAGAAGAGGCTGAGGCTAAAGCTAAAAAAGAAAAGGAGGAAGCTGAAGCCAAGGCCAAGAAAGAAAAGGAGGAGGCCGAGGCTAAAGCTAAAAAAGAAAAGGAGGAAGCTGAAGCCAAGGCCAAGAAAGAGAAGGAGGAGGCTGAAGCCAAGGCCAAGAAAGAAAAGGAGGAAGCTGAAGCCAAGGCCAAGAAAGAAAAGGAGGAGGCTGAGGCTAAGGCCAAGAAAGAAAAGGAGGAGGCTGAAGCTAAGGCAAAGAAAGAAAAGGAGGAGGCTGAGGCTAAAGCCAAGAAAGAGAAGGAGGAGGCTGAAGCCAAGGCCAAGAAAGAGAAAGAAGAGGCTGAGGCTAAAGCTAGGAAGGATGAATCCGAGACCAATACTAAGGAACAAGAGGAAAAAGATGAATCGGAAATAACTTCTACTGGAAAAGCCTCGCCTGAATTAAAGAAGGAAAATTCTTTGCTTGCAAAAGCGATTGCAAAATCTAAAGCAAAATCAAAGTCTGTGTTGGCAAAGCCTCCAAGTAGGACTAAGAATGATGAAAATAAAGATGACGGTACTGCCGGAACGGAAAAACTCAAAAAGGCCTCTAGTGAGCTCGAAAAGAACGTAGATAAAAAAGAAACTGAAAGTAAAGAGGAAGATAAGAAAGAAGAAATCAAGGAGAAGGCAGAGGAAAAAAATAAAGAGGATATGGAGGATCCTTTACTCAAATTAAAGTCTAAGGTACCCGTAAAACCAAGTCCAATTCTCAAATCCAAATCTGATGTTAAAGCGAACAAGGAAAAGGAGGACGATGAGCATAAAGATGATGGTAAAGGGAAACTTAAAGAAAAGGATGAAAAACCTGAAGAAAAGGATGAGGAAAAACGCAAAGATAAAGAGAAACATAAGGAAAAAGACGAGAAACAAAAAGAAAAAGATGAAGAGAAAGCCAAAGATAAAGAGCATGAAGATTTGGAAAAATCAGAAGAAAAAGAGGAAAAGACCAAACAAAAAGATATAAAGGAAGATCCTTTACTCAAAGTAAAATCTAAAGTACCAGTGAAGCCAAGCCCGATTCTTAAATCCAAATCCGATCTCAAAGAAGAGAATAAAGAGGATGAGAAACACAAAGAGAAAGACGAGGAACACAAAGAAAAGGATGAGAAACATAAAGAAAAGGATGAAGAGAAAGCCAAAGATAAAGAGCATGAAGATTTGGAAAAATCAGAAGAAAAAGAGNNCAAACAAAAAGATATAAAGGAAGATCCTTTACTCAAAGTAAAATCTAAAGTACCAGTGAAACCAAGTCCAATTCTTAAATCCAAATCCGATATCAAAGAAACAAAAGAGGATGAGAAGGTAAAGAAATTATCTAGTTCTGATGAGGAGACTGACGAAGTAAGAGATTCAAAGAAATCGAAAAACACAAAGGTAGCAAAGAATGATGATGAAAAAGAAAGTGATTCTGAAAAGAGTGATGAGAAGGAATCGAACGAAGATGGCTCAGATAAACAAGCTAAAACAAAGGAAATTGCTAAGACTAAAGCGGCGGCTCAGCTAAAAGCAGCCATCTTAGCAAGGTCATCTTCACTAAAGAGTAAATCTCCTCCTGATTCGAAAGAAGACGATTCGGATAAAGCTATAAACAAAAAAGTATCCGCAGATAAAGACAAAGATGAAATCAAAGACCTGAAAAAGACTTTGAAAGATGGAGAAAATTCCATTTCTAAAGTTAAGGGTAAAGGTAAAGCAAAAACCAAAGCTAAGGCTAAAGCAAAAGAAGCTCCACCACCAGAAGAATCAAGTTGGTTTAGTAGTTGGTTTGGAACATCCGCTCCTGCAGAACCTCCAAAAGAAGATGAAAACGAGGAAGAAGAAAAGAAAGAAGAAGAGAAAAAGGAAGAGAAAAAAGAAGAACCTCCCGCCGAGGAATCAAGCTGGTTCAGTAGCTGGTTCGGAACTTCTGCTCCTCCAGAGCCTCCAAAAGAAGATCCGGCCAAAAAACCAACACCGAAAAAACATGCAGTAAAAAAATCGAGCACAATGAAAGGTGAATCAAAGGACAAAGAAAAGGAGGAAGATGTGAAGAAGGATGAGCCCAAAAAGGAGGAACCAAAGGAGGCTGAAAAGGAGGAAGATCCCAAAAAGGAGGATACAGTAAAGAAAGAAGAATCCAAAAAGGATGAAACTGATGTGAAGGATGGCACAAAAGAAGAGAAGAAAATTGTTAAGAGTAAATCAAAAGCAAAAGTTAAGGCTAAGGCCAAAGAAGAGCCAAAGGAACCACCTCCTGCTGAGGAATCAAGCTGGTTTAGTGGTTGGTTCGGAGCTTCCACTCCTGAAGAACCACCTAAAGAAGAGGAGAAAAAGGAAGAAGAGAAGGAAACCCCACCACCAGCTGAAGAGTCCAGTTGGTTCAGTGGCTGGTTCGGAACCTCCACCCCAGAAGAGCCTCCAAAAGAAGATCCAGCTAAAAAGCCAACACCGAAAAAACATGCAGTAAAAAAATCGAGCACAATGAAAGGTGAATCAAAGGACAAAGAAAAGGAGGAAGATGTGAAGAAGGATGAGCCCAAAAAGGAGGAACCCAAGGAGGCTGAAAAGAAGGAAGATCCCAAAAAGGAGGAACCGGAAAAGAAAGATGACTCGAAGGAAGAGAAGAAAATGGTTAAGAGTAAATCAAAAGCAAAAGTTAAGGCTAAGGCCAAAGAAGAGCCAAAGGAACCACCTCCTGCTGAGGAATCAAGCTGGTTTAGTGGTTGGTTCGGAGCTTCCACTCCTGAAGAACCTCCTAAAGAAGAGGAGAAAAAGGAAGAGGAGAAAAAAGAAGAACCTGCCGCAACTTCATGGTGGGGATGGTAATTATTACTAGTGCCCCCTTTGTTAATCTTAATTAACCCATGAAGAGTTGCAGGCAAAGAAATTTATGGGTTTTATTGAATTTATTAAGTCCATTTTCCGAGATTTCCATAAAGCTGTGATTTACTGCTAAAATGTTATTTAATTATTTCCGCATTGGTTAAAGAAGTAAGGCGGGAAACCCTTACTTCATATCTCTGTAAGAATGATGCAAGTAAATACATTTTTTGAATTTGCTGAGAAATTGAGTAATTGAGCAATTATTAAGCAAATATAAGAAATCAACTGACAAACAAAAAACAACCTGTACTGGACCTGCTTAATTGAAGCCAGGTAGTTAATTTAGAACTTGAAGTTCCCACTGCATTGTGGAAAATAGAAATAAAATAGATTTGAAATCTGGTGTATTACGTGCATAAATTTTCTTCTCGAAAACATCCATTTAAATTTGAATTCAATTTACAAAATTTCGGTCATTATTTAAATAAGATATATTTATGTGCAGTAATCTGAAAATATTCACATACCTAAAATATTGAGATTTGGGACCTAAAAAGAAATAAAAGTAGCGAGAATCAATTCCGGCAATCGAAAAGAGCTCATTTCAAGTCTTTAGTTAGAGCCGCTTTCAACTAACAATATGGGAGATAATAGAAGAATGACATTGGTAAGTTTTGAAAACCAACATTTTCCCTTTAATCTCAAATAACTGTTCGTGAATTTGAAATATTTTATCGACCCCAACTCGAAAAAAATAGGAGCTTAAAGGCCTCCAAATCCTCACTGACGAACTTGAAGAAGACAAGCAAGTCGGATTAAAACTAATTGAAAATGAAACAGATCATTTCTTGGGTATTATTAGAGGTCCTTTGGGAACCCCCTACGAAGAAGGCGTCTTCCAACTAGACATTTTGGTTCCAAAGGAGTATCCATATGAGCCTCCCAAAGTCAAATTCATCACTAGAATATGGCATCCGAATGTGTCCAGCCAAACAGGAGCTATTTGCCTGGATATTTTAAAAGATGCCTGGAGCCCTGCTTTGACACTCAGAACGGTCATGCTCTCAATACAAGCCCTGCTTTCCTCTCCGGAACCAAATGACCCTCAAGATGCTTTAGTTGCATCTTTGTACAAGAGCGACTATTCCAAATACATAGAAACCGCTAAAAGCTGGACGCAGATGTATGCAAAGCCAACTTCAAAGGAAGATAAAATTAAGAGATTCCTTGATATGGGATTTAATCACAATTCTATCATTGACACTCTGGAAAAGAATAATTGGGACGAAAATCTCGCCTTAAACGAACTTTTATCTGAAAGTTGATCTGTATTTGGGCATATTAGAAATACCCAAATGTTTTTTCGTTTTCTATACTTTCTTGCACCCTAGAATATTCCTCTAATCCCAATTATTACAAATTTCTACTTGGTACCCACTATCTGATAGGCTCACATCATCTTTATTTTTCCTTGTTCTTTGACTCATTCTTCGCGTTCTTTAAACCTTGTCTTCCCCACACGAATCTTGCATGTGAAGTCCATGCAAATGCACTTTAGGCGCGCGCGCGCAAAATGCAGATGTCTTGTGTGATTTTTTGTAAGAAATGCCCGTTAGTGGAAGTAGAGGATTATCCGAACAGCATTTGATTTTTTGATTAGAAGGCTAGTAAACTTTAAATGTATTTCCATAGCACTGAAGTAGTCGGTAAATAGTAAAATTTTACCTAAGTTACTTGGCCTTTGGGATCTTTTAAAAATCCAGAAAGCCAATAAATTTGGTTGATAAAAGGGAGCAAATAAATAACATATGAAATTTAAAAAATTATTTTTGGTAATATTGTGTTTATTTCTGCCAGCGAGTGTAAGTTCGAGATATAATTGTTCGAAAATAAAGGTTAAACTCAGTTCAAAATCCTCCTTTCTGTTATTTTGCAGACTTCACTGACTTTTGCCAAGACTTTAGAGGAAAATGATCCATCTGAGTCCACTCCAAACAAGGGGGATGTAAGTTCAGTTACCGTAATCCTTTGGACAACCGAAATCTACTTTAGGAAAACTCTATGCTTACTGGAAGTTGTTTGTTTGCTTACTCTAGGTTTGTCAACGATTTTAGGAGAGTGAGTAGAAATAGTATCCTATGGCCCAAGCTAAATAGAGACGAGAAGAAAGCCAAGATCAAACACAATTTTAGTGAAAAATACGTAATGCTGAGTTCGTTCATGGCAATTAAGAAGATCTTGCAGCTCCAAATGGATAACTCAGTCAATAATGATTACATTGACTCCATTAGCCTCATAAAAGCCAACATTTTGCTATTAGAAAAAAGGTTAGAATCAGAATTAGATAACCTTCCCGATCGTGACAAAGTCAAACTATTGGAAGCAAGAAAGAGAATTCTAGCCAACAAATATATAATTAATGGTTTTCCTCATTCCAGTAAAGAGTTTAATATTAACAATTGCAATACTCGGCGTCTACTCAAGATATTTATACGCTTCTTCATCTACCCTGCATATCTGGATCTTTATAATTATGGGAACATAGTGCTTTCCAGGTAAGTCTATCCCAGAAAAATTAAATGCATGTATCTAAATCAACCAATTTTTAAATTTTTTCTATTCGCTATTTCAGAGTTGAAAAGAAATTCAAGAGCAAAGTAATCAGTATAAATAAGGATATAAATACGCTTAAGCAATTATTTATTAATTTGTTTGAGAGTGTAAGTTTTTTTAAAATACCAGGCCTTAAGCCTGTATTCCTCCTAAACTGACGAATAATCAATTCTAGTGTGCCAAGTAAGAAAAACAACTTAAATCTTCAACCTATGTTTATAAAAGTTGAGATCCCTGAAAATTAGCTATTTCTGTATTAATAATGAAGCTATTAAACTAAAACTAACTGTCAAAGTCTATTTACTATTATTAATCATGTATATCTTATCATTAATTTGCTTAATAAAAAAGAATGTTGCTTTGGAAATGGACTCAAAAATTGTGAATAAGGGAATTTTGTACTGAGTAGAAACATTTTTCCATAAAGTTCTAATAAGAGAAGAGTGAATGAAAGAAATATCTTCAATACTTGAACCAATTAATGCAATTGGAGAAATAAACTCATTATATACAAAGTCAATCATTTTGTCAACATCTTTTGTAATATCAAATTCTCTTTTCGATCCGATACCATTTGAGCTAAACTCTCCAGTATTCCAAATCCCAAACCCTTTTTCATGGTGCATAAGGAAATCAAAGTTCTCGTCTCGATATCTATAGCTAAATGCCGTATGTACTGGACAGTTTTTAATATTACTCTTAAAAAGGCTAAGGTTTGTGGACAGATGTTTATAGCTCTTTCTTTGAACTTTATTCAAAAGTAACAAACCAACTTGTGAAGCCTTAATATCTATTAGTTTGAGCAAGATCCTAATGAATCCTTTCAACTCAATAACCATATTTATGACAGCTTCCTCTGATCTCTTGTACTTAATTTCAGCAGTAGTAAATGACTTTTCGTCAATAAACAAGTTTTTTAATAATCTCTTAAACTTATTATCAGCATCTTTAGAGTTATGATTTAGTTTATCTATTGTGTCACCCAAAGCCCCCTCGTCAAAAATAGAAGAAACTCCCATTTTTTTTGAAACAAGCCGTAGCTGACGCAAAGCAGAGGGAATCCTCTGGACATATTCCTTGTGAAACTCGTTGTTCCAGTAGTGCCATATTGTGCTATGTATCTTTTCCATTGTTATCTGCCAATCTACTGTTGACAGGCTGGATAAGAATTCTTCGTCCACAACTACACTTGAAAGCTCCTCACCCTTGTTTAAAGGAACCAAACTTTCGTATTTGTCGCTTTTTGTAATATTCAAATCAAATTCGTGTTCTAATAACTTGTCAAACATTTCATTTAGAATCTTGTTCTGGACTTTCTTTTCCTCCATTAAGACCTTCTTCAGCTCCTCCTCTGTGACTTCATCAGCAATTTCCGCCAATCTTTCGCCCTTTTCTACCTCAAAAGTAGAGTTAATGTCACTCTTCAGCCTGTCTATCGCATTTTTAACCTCTCCCATTATTATCTGGCCTCCAGCACCTGCTGTTTCATTCCCTGTACCAATTACTTCATATTCCTCCGAAAAAACACCCTCAATTAAACCCACCAGGAAAAGTGTAAAATAGAACCAGCTTAATATCATTTTCCAAATGATTTGTAAATCTCCAATGCTATTACTTTAGGTACAGCGTTGTTTCGAAATATTTTTAATATTTATTAGATCTCTGTAAGCAATCTACCAATTTCTGAGAAACTAACTTTTCTAACCTTCACTCGCCTTCAGAAGACTTCAGAGAACTTTGTACTTTTATCCCACCTTTTCGTATTAATAAACTTCCCTGAATTTTCTCTCCATGCATCAGATCATTAATCTTTTTTTTATTCAAGGGAAAAAAATGTCCTCACGTATATTTCTTTACCCAACTAATATTTTTGCGCCCAAATTATAATTTTCAAATAAATATTAATATATGCTTATATTAATTTACTATTTATTTTTCAGTTCAAACTGAAAAAGCTCATTTTAATTAAACCTTAATTCAGGCCCTTTCCTCTCTTAAATTCTAATAATTGACCCTCACCATTACTTTCATTTCATACTACTTTCCCGGGCCATATTTAAACCAAATATCTAGATATGTATTTATTTACTTGCTTATTTCCTCATCCTTCATTCTCGTACGCAAGATTCGCCTCAGTTTCTTGGAATTAGCAGTGATCTCCGCAGCTTCACGTCTATTGATTTGTCTGAAAGCTGCTGGGACCAATAATTAAATAAAGCTGCATGTAATAATATGCAACCCGCGAAATTTGAAATTAAATATCAAGAAATACCTTTTATTTCGAAAGAATAAGAAAATCTACTTTAGAAAACAAGGGGAAGATTTAAGTAGTGCTCATAACACCCAGCTCGTGGTTATGGAAAATAAACTCAAATAATTCAACTTCCAAAATGGCAACTCCTCCAGGGTTTAAAAATCCTCTCTTAAGAAATCCATGTGACCATTTATCTTTTCCTCATTGACAACTTTTTTTGAGTGATCTTTGAAACCTTACACGTAAAATTCGTCGCGTCTTGTCTACCGGCATGCATTAGTACTGGTCAACGGAAACGAGGGGGGTGTGTAAATGCATAGAATAAATGCTAATTGACAATACGTATTAGCTGAATCTTAAAAGTCTAACACACAATATACAAAGATTTGACGTTTTCTTCGTTTTTCTACTCGAGAGTTAGGTCTACAATCACTAAACCTGAAACGATACAAATTAAGAAATAATAGATTGTGGATTAATCCACACTAAGTTTCTTTTTTCTTGAATAAGGATTAAAAGTTAGGTAGTTAACTCATTGAAGGGAAGCAATAAATTTTTGTTTAAGAAAAGTTTTTTCTGGAGTTATATGTAAAAATATATTCATTTGCAGAAGTGACAGTAATTAATATAAAAACTTATTATGTAAATAAGATTAAAATAAATTTTCATTCTTAATTAAAGAGAAAATAATTAAAAGAGCTGCTTAAGTTCATTCCAAATTGTAAGATATTTTACCGAGTAATAGAGGAAAATTACAAGAATTAAGGATAAGGTAAGGGAATTAAAGTAATCCGGAAAAAAAAAAAAGTAATCTTGACGAGATTCATGATAAATAGTTAAGATATTATACACATCTATATATGCATTGAGAAGAGAGAGAAAAGAATATAAGTTAATTAATTAAAGCTTTGACATTAATTCTGAAGATGAGCAATGTAAATGTACAATTGTCAAGAAAGCAACAGTTGTTGGAGAGAGGTTGCAACGAAATTGAAGAGAAAACAAATCTGACAAATCTAAATCACAACATGACTTTAAGTTCTGGATTGTCTACAACAGCAACTTCTTCTACTAATTTAGATGCAGCTTCCAAAAAATACTCCATTGGAAGGGCCTTAGGAACAGGATCCTTCGGAGTTGTTTCTGAAGTTTTTGATGTTGAGACAGGAAAAAGGTATGCTCTCAAAAAAGTGCTTCAGGATCCAAGATATAAAAATAGGGAGTTGGATATCATGAAAGTACTTGATCACGTAAATATTATCAAATTAGTGGACTTTTTTTATACCACTGGTGATGAAGAGCCAATGCCGCCCCTTCCTCCAGAAGATAACAAATTAGGAAGAAATAATTTGCCAAGTAAATATGTTGGTTCGAATCAAAACCAAAATAGATATTTAAATGTAATTATGGAATATGTTCCAGATACATTACACAAGGTTCTTAAATCATTCATTCGTACAGGAAAGTCCATGCCAATTAGTCTAATTAGCATTTATACATATCAACTTTTTAGAGCAGTTGGATTTCTCCACTCATTGGGGATTTGTCATAGAGATATCAAACCACAAAATTTACTGGTTAATTCCAAAGATAATACACTTAAATTATGTGATTTTGGCTCGGCTAAAAAGCTGATTCCAAGTGAACCGAGCGTCGCTTATATTTGTAGCCGTTTTTATCGAGCTCCAGAATTAATGTTGGGAGCAACAGAATACACCCCAAGCATCGATTTGTGGAGTATTGGATGTGTGTTTGGTGAATTGATTCTTGGAAAACCATTGTTTTCCGGTGAAACATCAATTGATCAACTTGTAAAGATTATTCAGATTCTAGGAACTCCAACTAAGGAGCAGATGATTGCCATGAATCCGCATTATACTGAGGTCAGGTTTCCGACACTGAAAGCAAAGGACTGGAAAAAAATTCTTCCCGAGGGGACCTCTCCATTAGCAATTGACCTGTTACAGCAAATACTAAGATATGAACCTAATTTGAGAATAAGTCCTTATGAAGCAATGGCCCATCCATTCTTTGACCATCTGAGAAATTCCTTCGAAAATGATGCTCAAAATTCTCCTTTGAATGGGATCAATTATATTCCTCAATTATTCAACTTCTCCCCTTATGAATTATCAATAATCCCCGGAAATATTTTGAATAAAATACTTCCCAAAAACCTTTCCTCAAATTACAAGCACTAAATTATGTATGTGACTAGTATCTTAAATATATTACTTATTCTGTATTTTTTTTTTTGACAATATTAATCTCTATTTGTTCATTTTTAGTTCCAATTCGAAAACCAACGTAAACTATCTTAGGTGAATAAGAAATTCAACTTGAGAGTCCGATTTTTTCCTCCTTCGTGAAAGATATTTATTTTCAATTGAATATTCAAATTGAGGGTTGGAAAATATACAAGAATGTATTAATTTAAATCACACTCAAAGATGGGATTGAAATCGATTAATGACGTATCTCCTAATCTACATAAGTTCGTTTTGGTCAAATCTGCTAATAAAGAAAAAAAAAACAAAGGCTCTCGATTTTTCTTTCCTAACTAGAAGTTGAGTGCAATATTTTTTTTCTATTGGCTTTCCCTTCAATATTTAGGATAACTCCAAAAGATCATTTTCTATTGCCTTCTTTTCTAGTATTTCTGATGTATTTGCTTGCTATTAATCCCCCTGCAAAACGTTTAACTGTATTTAGCTGGTCACTATTAAAACTTCATTTCTGATGTAATGATGTTGCCCGCCTAATGTGGGGAATACATGTAACTGAATATGTCATCAATAGTAATTGAGGCATGTTAGTGAAAAAAGTGGATTCTAAAATTAAATTGCAATAGCAAAATTGTTTGAATTTTCCTCAGTTCCCGGAGTTTTTGTGGCATAATCCGGAACCATTTTTGCTGGTACTTCTTGAGTGAGCACTAATACTGGTGGAACGAACAACTCCCGAAAAATTGGAGCAGATTCATCGATTCGTACGGCCCAAGTAAAATATTATCCTCCGATTCTTGTCTTCTTTCTACTAAAACCAAAATGAGAAGTCCTTATGCCGAAGAGGTTGAATACTCAGAGAAGTTCAATATGGATACCCACGAATACAGGTAAGTGGAAAACATGAATAGGGACCCAAATATTCCCAAATACTGATCGAACTTAGATTTGTGAAGTTAACAAGACCATTGTACAAAAAACTTCAGCAGTATAGGTAAGCTGGAAAGAAATGTACTGGAGTAGTAATAGTTTTAAATTGTTACTTTTACTTTTAACAGAGCAACCAGAGGAAATGGTCCACTTATTTCGGAAGATGAATGGCGTCATGTTCTAGGTGAGTTACTCTGTCTCCAAGTTATCACTTGGAAACCAATTTCTGATTCTCTTTAATACCAACTCTTCTTAATTCCTAATTTAGGACTCCAAATGAGCCGAGGATGGGTACATTTCCTGGATTGGAAAAAGGAACCGTGGGTACTATGCTTTAGAAGACCTCAAGGAACTAACCCTCAAACCGGAAAAGTTGACAGTAGGCCAATTGAGAATATTAACCAATTAAATAAGTGACGAGGTCCCAATTGACATCAGAATAGAGGACTATAGTGGGAACCTGTCGCTTCGAATCGTCTAGTGAGCCTTTAAATGTCATTAGATTTATCTCTAACTATATAATTTCTCTAGCTGTTTTTTCAACCTTAATCATCATCCCTGATTGCAATATTGCCATGCAGAAAGTACGGGCCCCGCCTGTGTTGCCGCCACTTCGCACAAAATTAAGGGGGAGCTGGGTATCCTTCAATAGAAATTTTATAGCAGGGGTCCATTTTTTGCTTTGTATTTCAAAAATATAATTACTCGAGTACTTTAAGAGGGGAAAAAGGAAAAAACCCAACGGATTTCAGTGAGGATTTTAAATAGAAATATATTAACAAATATATATACTCTAGATTGGGCATTTGTTAGTTTGGAAGAGCAAAGTTAGACACTAAGACCTGGATCAGATTAAGCTAAGTAGGAACCATGTCACGAAGATACGACTCGAGAACTACAACGTTTTCTCCGGAAGGGCGATTGTACCAGGTAGAGTATGCACTGGAAGCAATAAACAATGCAGCTCCGACGGTGGGCCTGCTCTGCAAGGAGGGAGTAATACTGGGAGCCGACAAGGCCGTGGTCTCAAAGCTGCTGGATCCTGGGAAGTCCCTAGAAAAGATTTATACAATAGACCACCATATAATTGCGGCTGTTGCGGGACTAACAGCCGATGCAAATATTTTGATTGCCCAAGCCCGCATTGATTCTCAGAGATACCAGTATATGTATGGAGAACAGCAGCCAGTGGAGCAGTTGGTAACTCAAATCTGTGACAAAAAACAGAGTTACACCCAGTTTGGTGGCTTGAGACCTTTTGGGGTTTCATTCTTGTTTGCCGGATACGACAAACACTATGGCTACCAGTTGTACCAATCTGATCCTTCCGGGAATTTCTCGGGCTGGAAAGCAACTGCTATTGGCCAAAACAACCAAACTGCCACCTCTATGCTGAAACAGGAATGGAATGAAGACTTAACTTTGGATCAGGCACTGCACTTAGCCGCAAAGGTTCTGACGAAGACTATGGACACTACCTCCCCAACCGCTGACAAATTCGAGTTCTCAATCTTGATTTTTGATGACAAGACAGGGAAGTGCAGACAGAGAATTCTTCCTGAGAGTGAAATTAAGGAACTGCTGGAGAAGGTCCAGAGTGAGATTGCTTTGGAAAGTAATGCTAACGGTGCTGAACCAAGTCAACAAAATTAGAGATGAGGTCCATATATCTAAGAAGACATTAGTGACTAATTAGCACAAATGCTCACCAAGTATACTTTTTATTTAACGACTGCTCTTTTCTCTCTATTAAACCCGAGACTTCATTACTAGCTACCTTGCGTATCCATTGCTATACTCTTTCGCCCAACCTTCCGGTAGTCCTGCTTCTGGGTACTGCCCCTACATGCACCGTCCCGGGCCAGGTCCCTTAGTGCAATCCCCTGAATTCCGAGTTCTTTGTTGTGACCTCGCCGCCATTCCCAATGCCACTTCTACCAATGTCCCCACTGCCATCTCCGCCGCCATTGCAACCTCCGCCGCCATTACCACCTCCATCATCCCCCCCCCCCCTACCGCTCTAGGTTATCATGGACCCGGTAAACTCAAGAAAGTACCTGAGCTGCGCAGTCCGGCGAGAACCGGTCTTTCTCTCTTCTTTGTGCGCCTTTTCCACCCCGAACCTCAGAGCTACAACCTCTTCCGCTTCACCCCGGGGCCTCGGACCCTAAATAGACTTTACATGAAAATCATAAGTTGGCGCCAAACCTTTAGTGGGCTCTTAAAAAATATTGGGGCATTCAAGAAAAGCAATCTAGAATAAAAAGAAAAACTGAGAGCAGCTCCCAAGAGGACAAGAAGAAAGGGAGTGATTTAAAGACGGTAAACGACAAAACTTCTGGCTTGGAGATACACACGGAAGCGTGCAATATAAGGGTAAAGGCTGGACCACTGGAAGCTGAGCTGAATCAGCTGAATACAATTGGGGGAAATCGGTAGGCAAGGCAGAGTTCCAATGTTGTTGAAAGAAACTGTCTCTTCGGCGAAGATCAGCTGGTGTCCGCTCTCCACCAGGGACAGCCAGGGCCTCCTGGCACTGGGAGGGTGCGGACTGAGTCCCTCTTTGAGTGTGGGATCTTTCGAAATCACAAACAGTAGCAGAGAAATCCTGAGTCTGGGGCACTCCTCTCTGGGTTCCAGATGCACCTCTATTGCTTGGGGTAGCTTTAGCTCCGGTGAGGATGCCTTGGGCTTGATATGCACCGGCCTGGAGGATGGGGCAATGGATCTCTTCAAGCCCCTATGTCCCGCCTTTGGAAGCTCCGCACGAAGCGAGCTCCTCTTGGACAGAGTTTGTGAAACTACCATCCACTCCTCTGCAGTGAGTTGTCTCGAGTTCAACAAGACTGACCACCACCTCCTCGCATCCGGGGGAAACGATGGCAAGGTCTACGTCGTGGACCTGAATGACGGGCTCTTCTCCTCCAACCTCAATTACTGTGAGCCCGGAAAGGAGAACAAGCATGGAGGCTCGGACGTAACTGCCCTGAAGTGGAACCCCAAAGTTCCCCACATAATGGCCTCTTCCTCCGGAAACGGAACTACGGCTATTTGGGATCTCAAGCTTAAGAAAAGCGCAATCTCCTTCAGAGATCCCGCCCAGCGCTGTAGACCATCCACTTTGGCCTGGGTCCCCAGCCAACCCACTCAAATTGTGGTTGGCTATGACGATGACAGGAATCCGTCTCTCCAACTTTGGGACCTCAGAAACGTCTCCTACCCCTTCAAGGAGGCAGTTTCCGCGCACCAAAAGGGAGTCATGTCCATCGAGTTCTCTCCCATAGACCCGAATCTGCTTCTGTCTTCCGGGAAGGACGGCAAGACCATCTGCTGGACCCTACTCAACAACCAACAGCCCGAGATCTTCACGGAGATCCACTCTCAGCAGTGGAATGTCCAGAATCTCTGGTCCCCGACCGTTCCGGGCATCTTCGCCACCGCTTCCCACAACGACAAAGTGGGGATTTACTCTCTCTCCTCACACTCCAGCGCCGCCACCTACATCCCGTCCTGGTACCACAGGCCCTCTGGAGTCAACTTCACGTTTTCCGGCAAGCTTGTCTCCTTCTCTCCCAAGACTTCCTCGGGGTCTCCCCAGTTCAGCCTCTTTAGAGTCCCGTCAAACCCGGAAATCACCGCTCATGCGGACGTCTTTGACCAGCTCCTGACTCAGGGAGACTTTGTGAGTTACTGCCAGAAAAAGTGTCAGCAGTCGGAGACGCCAAACGAGCGTCTGGCTTGGAGTCTGGTTGAGAACATGTTTTCAGAGGACTCCGCCGAGAGGCGTCTCTACATTGCATCTCTCCTCGGATTCGACTTTAACGGCGCCAGCTCTGCCGCCAGTCAGTTCCTGGGCAGGAAGTCTGGAGTCATTTTGCAGCAGCAGGAGCTCCAACAGAGAGACCTATCCGCCCCGAATCTCCAGAGCAGCTTGGGCTCCCTCCAGGACCCTAGCTCTGCCCCTTTTTCGGGGATGAGCTACCAGAACAGCCCCACAAACTTCGGCTGCGGAGTCACTTCTGGCCTCCCTGCGGCCTCTGCTCAGATCGCCTCCAACCAGTCTCTCGACCCTGAGAAGTTCTTCCAGCAGCTGGGGGAGACTGAGTCTCCGGCAAAAGACAACCCTGACTCCGAGGCCAGCCCTCGGAACCTCGGAGCCCCGGGGCCCGAGCTCGGAGGCGACTCCCACCTCGGCATCTTCGCCGCCTCCCCCCGTAACCCCTCCGTCTCCGGGAACGAAGCCCTCGTTCCCGGAGACTTTCTGGTGGATCCTCTGGACGGAGGGACGGGGACCGTGACCGAGCTCGGCTACTCCAATATGAGCGGTTCCAGACTCCACAACCTCAGACAGAGAGAGTGGACTCGACAGGAGGAGGAGGTGGTGAACAACCTGGTTGTTACGGGGAATATTGACTCCGCCATTGACGTCTGCGTGCAGAGGGGCTTCTTTGCGGAAGCCCTCATCCTCTCGGTCAGGTTTGGAGGCGGCTCTTTGGACTACGTCCAGAAGCAGTACCTCCAGAGCCACGAGGGCCAGTACACCCAGAAAGTTCTGGGGCATGTGGTGATGGACGACCTGGAGGAGTTTGTCAAGACGAGCAACCTGGACCGTTGGAACGAGACCCTGGCCCTCATTTCAGTCTACACCCAGCCGAGGGGAGTGCAGATGGGGGACTTTAGCTGCCAGTCCAAGTACTCCCTGGAGAGTTTGTCTGAAATCCTGGCCAGGAGGCTACAGGAGGAGAAGTTCGACGTAAGATCTGCTCTCGTGTGCTACCTGTGTGCCCGCAACTTCAGGAGCTCCATCGAGATCTGGGGCAACATGGCCTCCTGCCAGAGCTCCCAGGTCCTGGCTCTCCAGGACTTCGTGGAGAAGGTGGCCGTTCTCCAGGCCGCCACCAGATTCAACGGGAATGACGAAAACATCACCAGGCAGGTCGTCCAGTACTCTGAGATCCTGGCGAACTCCGGGAGGACCGTTGCTGCGATGAAGTTCCTTTCTTTACTCGCCTCCAACGACTTCTCGATAAACTCCTCCACTCTCAGAGATAGGATCTACAACGCAGCTCCGGAGCTGATGGGCTCTCTGGGATTCAGTAAGCCCAACTTCCCATTCACCTTGGTGGACGTTGCGTCCTTCGGGACTCCTGGCTCGGGCTTCTACCAGCAGCAGAGCTTCGGGATGAGTGGCGGTGGTGGCGGCTCCGGCACGGCGCAGTTCCAGTCCGGGCTGAATGTGCCTCCTTTGAACTCCTTCCAGCCTCCTGGGAGTGCCAGTGGCATCCCAGGTACCGGCTTCGGCCTCCCCGGACAGCAGTCCTTCCAGCCCCCGGGCCATCCCTCCTCCGCCTCCTCCCTTCCTCCTCAACTCCACCAGGTCCCCTCCTCGCCCTCGCTGCGCTCCGGCCCGAACTCCGGGGGAATTCCCCAGCATCTCCTCTCCGGCGCGGCCTCCCTCCAGGGTCAGCCCCAACCCTTCCGGCCCTCCGGAGTCCCTCCTCCCCCTCCGTCTTCAGGGCTCCCTCCTC
>JABXOJ010000026.1:0-162320 GCA_014529505.1 Cryptosporidium felis
GCAGAAAGCGGACGGAATAAATAATGTATGTGTTGTACGCCCGATTTTAACGAGGGTGGTAATTCCTTTTAGATACATTTGTCCCAGAATCGTAAGGAATATATGGTGGCTGAGAAACAACAGGAACGTCATACTAATGATAAAAGACGAAAGTTCAGGCGTCCCTTTCAAAGGTCACCGACGAGTGGAGCTCAAAGGAGTAACATAGGAAAAGAAAAAGATAAGGTACACAAACATGTATCCTCCGACACGAATACTGGCGGAGATTTGCACGTGAAACAGGCAAATGGTAATTCTAATTCAAGGGAGTTGGTTGAGGGCTCCAACCAAACGGCCTATGTTAAAAGCAGTAACGAGCCACGCCAGAATAATAGACAGTTCAATCCAAATAGTGGCTCAAACAAAAATCTCTCCGGAAACAAGAGTGGAGGAAACAAAGACCATACCGGTACCCAATGTACTGTTTCTGAAAAGGCCCAGGTACCCTTGAGTACTGGCAAGAATGACGACGGAGCCAAGCAGAGCTTCGGGAGAGCCAAGTCCGAGAAGTCCCATCAGCAGCAGGCCTGCCAAGGTCAGAAACAGATGGTACCCCAAAATCAAAAACAAGCTCCAGCAGTCACGCAAAACAAGCACCAATCCTATCCTCCCTCATACCACGGTGGCAGCCACGATAACAAGTTCAGCCAGGACAGAAGAGGGAAAGGCTACAGCTACTCATCTAACAGCAGACAGCACTATGCCCAGGGAAGTGCTCAGGGTGGAAGCTACGACTCAGGGAAAAAGATGACGGTCTCGGGCTCAGGGGGCCATTCCAATTCATACAATTCTCAGCAAAAAGCACAACACAAGTCCCAACAGCAGTTCCACCACCATGATAACGCAAATAAGCGCGGTTCTCTAAATTCGAAGGGTCCCAACGACATAGAGTCGACTAACTCCACTGGCGCTCCTGTCCAAACAACCGGTAGCGGCCCCCAAAAGATCTCTTGTGAGAAGTCTGGGGCTCCGGGGCAGCCTAACGACTCAAAGAGAGAGTTCTGTAATGTTCCAACCAAAAAAGAAGGACAACAGCAGGGATATAACAAGCAGCAATATCCGCTCCGCGAGCATCCAAACCACCACCAGAAAGAACCCTCGCACAAAGGGGCGGGCGCGCCTCATAAAGGTGAAGCTGGCGACTCTCGGACCAGAGAGTCCAGGGAGCCCAAACCAGGGCCCCAGAAGGGCCACGCGGGCAGGTCTTGCAGAGGCGAATTCGAGTCGAGAGTTGCGGAGGTGGCCCACGAGGCAAGAAGAAAGAACCAGCAGCTGCCAGAGCCCTCCGCCGATGTGAAAAGCGCTCCAAAGTCTGATCTCGAGTCTCAAAACCCTGACTCGGCCAACCCCTCGTGTGACGCCGTAAATAGTGGCCCATGGAAAGGCGGCAGCGGAGACCACACAAATGGGCGCCACGTAAAGTTTGGTGTGCATAAGCCCCACAAAAATGCAGGGACTCCCGCCGTGCAGTGCGTTTTGGGGCCGGACACGAACTTAGGGGCTGGGGCCCCCGAGGATGTGAAGAAGAGGAGAAACAAGAAAAAGTATGGCCGGGCAGCAAGGTGCCATGGGGCTGGGACGGAGGGCATTCAGGGGACCGGGCGGGCCAAGGAAAGGTTCAAGAACGCCCCCGAACTCAAGAGTCAGAAGGAGGCCCCCTCTAATGAAAACGAGCCTAGAAATGTGCCTGAGCAGAATCCAGTGAACGTGGATAAGATTCCCGAAACCAGGAGGAGAATTTCGCACACGGTAGAGGACTGTTCTAGAAGTGGCTCTACAGGAGTGAGTGTGGAGTGTGAGGGCGAACAAGGTGGTGATAGACCGGATGAAGGTACCGTGAGACTCGGTAGTGCTTCTCAGTCTCGGGGGGAGGATAACGCTAGGGAGGATTTGACAAAGGAGGAGGATTCAAGAGGGGCAGGTGTTAAAGATGTGGAAGATCCGTTGGTTGCTATTCCCGAGGCTAAAGAGGGAGTGGTGACTGTGGCTGGAGATCTGGCAGTGGGAGCTGCGACAGGCGGAGCGGTTGCAGCGGGGCCGTGGAGAAGAGCGAATTTCGGGGCTCAAACGGTAGATTCCCTAGAGGCAGTGAGGAGGACGGTGAAGAGCCTGTTGAACAAAATAACTGTTGAGAAGTTTACGGTAATTGCAGAGAAACTCGCAGTTTGTATTGATGAGATAAGGAATGTGGAAGAGTTGGAGGAGCTTGTAAAACAGGTTTTGGACAAGGCGATCACAGAGCCGGACTTCTCTGAAATGTATGCGGACCTGTGCCAGATATTGAAGTGGAGGAGTCCGGTTCTGGAGTGTGGTGACGGCAAGTCCTCCATAGGTTTCAGCAGGGCCCTATTGGCAAGATGCGAACAGGAATTTAAAAACATGCCGCGGAATATGACTCCTACGGAGGAAGAGCGTCAGCAGTACGATTCTGAAGAACTGAACATATTGTATAGGAAGCGAAAACTACATGTATTGGGGATAATCCGGCTTATTGGCGAACTCTTCATCAGAAAGATGTTCCCAATGAGGAGTCTGAATGAGTTGGTTTTTGATTTGGTGATGATACAGGAGAGTCCTGATGAATATGCAATTGAATGTCTTTGCCAGCTGATAATGACTACCGGATATTACTTGGACTCCAACGAGAAATCCAGGATGATTGTGGACCAGTGGTTTGGGAGACTCAAAGAGCTGCAAAACACAACAATCTCCACAAGACTCAACTGTCTGATTCAAGACGTTTTCGACCTACGAAAGCACAAGTGGGTAAAGAAGGTTCACAAGCAAAAGGCCAAGGCCTTGGCTGATATTCTCAAGGATATGGATGTGGAGGATGTCCTTGGTGGAGCGGCTATTGCTGCTCAGTATGGTTCGGTTGTCGTTGTTGGAGAAAGATCCAACCTCGTCGGGAATTCTGCTTACTACAACTATATGACATCCCAAGAAGAGCTTTACCTTTCGAGACAGAAGAGCGCACAAAAGTAGTTTAAGGTGCATCCTGAGTTTTATTATATTTTCTCTTTAATTTATTGGTGGTTTAGCTAGGCTAGTGATTAACAAATATATTTAATGACTTGTGTTCTCAGTTAAAAAAAAAAAAAAATCTGGCGAGATTGGGAGAAATCAGATTTATGTCCGGTTATTATCATTTTTATAAGTAAAACTAGTTAATTCCGACTGCCTCTTAGTTTTTTACGCTACTAGTTACCACCTCTATATTGGGTATTTCGTTAATTCCCTCCAGATGGACAGTGATGCTCCCCTCTTCAGGTGTATTTCCCTGGAGCTCCATATTTGCTTGTTGCTCGAGAGGAGAGATCCCGGAGATCTCGTATCGCATATTCCCAAGGTTAAGGCAAAGAATCTAAAAGATAGATAATGGCCGATTAATAATTTTAAATCTAAGGCGAGACTTTTGGGGGAACTTACGCTCATGGTTATCTTCTTCATGATATAGTTTCTGGCTCCAACAGAATCCGAGCAAAAAGTTTCAATTTCCCCGTCTGCTCCGTAGGTCATAGTGAAACACTGGTCCGTGCTCGGAGTTGTTGCCAACGGTGGGATAATTTCCTTTAGTTCAATGGAATTTATTTCCTTCTATAAATACATAAATTATATTCAATTTTGAACCGTGTATAACCAGGCTAACTGCAACTCATTCACGAACTTACCCCTTTCTTGGAGATTTTAAAACTCTCGTTGTCCAAGTGAGTTTGGACGATCTCCCCAGAAGATAGATCTGTGAGACTCGGGATTCTCTTCAAGACACTATTCAGGTCAAATTCACAAAGGTCTTTACCGTAGTTGTACTTCCTGACCTGTTGGAATTCTCCTCTAGCCACTCCCACCAATCCCAATATTCCAACAAACAGTCCCAATTTCATCTCTTTTTCTGTCCTTGTCAAATACCAATGTTTTAAATTGTATCTCAATTATTTATTTTCCAATGGTCCAGTTGTGCTTAATATTATCCACATGCAATTTATTTGCATGCAATGGAATTTCTACGCAATCACTCATATAATGTAAATTGGCAGTACCGGCGTTTGTCCACATGAAAATAGGTAGTGGCATGAGTAAATACAGAAATGAGGGGACTGCATGTAGGAGTGAAGTTTTGAGAAAAAAAGCGGAAAGGAGAAATTCTTGCGGGAGGAAGGCAAATGGAGGAGAGAGTTTTAGGTAGCAGGATGTTGTTAGGTTAAGTGACTAAGAGTCAAGAGTTCAAAGAGAACACTAGAGCGCGTATTTGAGTTTAATTCGCAGCTCTTCTCTTCATCTTCAGATAAACCTGATCAATAATCCACTTGCGATCATGAGGAATGTATCTGCGATTGGCTCCATCTCGACTAAGAAATGGGTAAAGAGAAAAGAAGTAAGAGCAATTATGGGTCTTGATTTGTAGCTAGGCGCAGAGAAGCTTTATAGTTGTGGGAAACTCGCTATCATACGGCTGTAACTGGGCTCTGACAAATGAGCGAATAAAGATGCTTGCAAGCAACACATATTTTTGCGGATTCCTTCATCTCCGTACGCCTATATCAGAGTTTTGACTTACGTGAGCATGCAAATGTCGTAAAGAGAGTTGATGTACTTTACAAGATCTTCAATACTATAAGTGACTTCCTTCAAGTTTGAAAATGCGCACTTGATGCTTTGCTCGTAAATCTGACAAACTCCTACAAGAACGGTTCAGGATTTCAGTTAAGTTCACAGGAATTGATTGACATAACCACAATGAGTGGAAGGAGTGCGATCGAAATTGGGTGGGGAAAAGGTTGGCTACTTACCATCAACAGCTTGAGAAATGGAGTCATAATCCATATAGGAGCGAGTGCTAATGTTATTGGAGTACTGAATTAGCAGAAGAGTGTGGAGTCCCTGATTTTGAGCCATAATCAATTAGTCTATGGATTTCCAACTTTCTATTAGTGACACTAGGTACAACTTAAATAAAGAAAACACCAAATACGAATTATTCCAAATGCTTGTAATAAATACACATGTACGCAGCTATTATTTCGAAAAAAGATGTCTTCAATGGCTTACAATGCAATTCTCATAAGCCAGACTTTTTCCGAGGAATAGTTAATAAATACAGAGAAAAAGGAGTTGAATCGAGGTGGTGACAAATTAAGAATCAAAATATATTTGCGCGGTTAATTTAAATCAACAAAAAGAAAAGTAGTTAAATACAACTAATATGCCAGTATTATTTAAATGCATCCCCTCGGAAAAGCAAATTTAATTTGCAATATTCCGCCTCATTCAAACCCATACTTTAAAATGCTTCAATAGGGCGCCACAGTAGTTATATAAATGGCCCTATTGGCGCCAAAAGTGCATTGTTTTCGTTAAATGTGATATCGGTACATGAAGGGTAAGAAAAGCATTTTTTGAAGAGCAGGGTGGATGGGAGACAAGTAACATACAATTCCCACCGTTTTTTTTTCCAACAATTAGCTCTGTCGGATTCTGGCTGAGGACGATCTTTTCAAATAGAGGTCCAAATTTGGTACCTCGCAGTGGGGTTTGGGGTTACTTTGTGCACCAACTGTCGAATTCGGCGGCTGGGAGGAGCAAACTTTTGAAAATTTCCGGATCAAGTTACCCAACTCAAAAGCCGAAGAATGGTTTTCTTCATGTTAATTAAAAAGATGACCTTACGACATCGACGTCATTGTGGGCTGTCATAAAGCTGCTGGTGCAGGAGGCGGTATGGGAAATGCAATGATCAGAAAAATACATGCAAAACTGGTCAAATAGAGAAAGAGATTGATAAGGTCTGGTAGGATTTGTCAATTCTTTATTTGGTTGTAATAGTTGGATCTCTGGAACTTGATGGAATTTGTGGGAGCAATCGCTACTTAGATAAATTTTATAGGAAAAATAGCCTCCATCTATTTGGCTTGGAAGCGTTTGAAGGTTGCGGGACTTGATTTCAATGCCGTTAAGATGAGAGTGGTTAGCTTGACAATTCCAAAACCGACTCTTAGTAACGATGATAATGTAAAAAGTATCTCACTCACAATTAAGAGTAGGAGCAACGGAATGCAGGTAATAGACAGTTGGCCTTATGCCCTTCCAAGATTTAGATACGAATTGGATGAAATTTTGGAAATCTCAATTTACTATACTTCAAGAAACAGGTCAGACTTGCATGCAAATGCGGGTGTTGGCGTCAAATCAAGCTCAAATCCAGCAATTGCGAATTCGGGGGAAATTAACTTGTATTCGGTGGTTAACTTTCCGTGCTTACTTTTAAAGGAGATTGATTTTTCTGGGAAAAAGCAGTGGATTTTGGGATTAGATAAATTCGGCGAAGGGAGTGCTTTAATTTCTGGTAAAGGTGTTGAAAGGGCCCTGGAAGAAATTAAAATAATGGAGGAGAAAGCTAGAAAAAGTTTTGAAATTTCCAAAGTCTACTTGATTTTTTACTCTTGCTCAAAAACTGTTATGAATATTGAAGAGCAGCTAGGCTGTACTGGTGGTGGAAATGCCCTGGAAGTGAATGAAAAATCCTCCGATTCAGCTCAGAAGAGAAAGCCTTCTTGCTCAAATGGGAATAAAGCCTTCTTGCAGGAAGAAAACAGAAAGATCAGCAGATACTTCTCCGGAGGGATTCGGCCGGAAGACTCAATTTCCAGAGTCTCTGGGAAAACGAGCAATTCAAATACCATTGCCAGAACGAATCTCATCAAGCAGAGTCTCACTGAGAACTGTGAAAGTCTTTCAGATGCAATTGAAATGATCAACAAGTACAGAAACAAGTCCAGAGGATCTTTTTCTAGGTCTATGGGGTCTGTTGAAAACTCAAACCTTACCAATAGCAACAATAAGGTGGGAGCAGGAAAATCGGAAGAGTTGGGGCTTGATCCAGAGGTAGAGCCGAAAAAGAGGTCGTCCTTGAGAGCTTATACTTCAAACTTGCCAGAATCCTTGAGGAGGGACAACTTTCGGAACTCTGAACTGAAGGGTAAGGTGCTGAATGACACGGCGAGCGTGATTTCCAGGACGATATCTGCCAATACTCAAAAGCTCTTGGAGAAGAGAGAAGTTCAGGAGAAACTTTTGAGGCTGCAGTACTGTTTTTCCGTTTGGAGACAGGCGGCTGCGAGAGGAAAGAGTATTCGAAACTCGAGGAAGAACGTTTCTATCCTAAACGGGATGGTCAGTTTGCTGAAAATATTTGATAGGAGGGCATTTTCTTGGAAGCTGAGGCTTATTTCTGCTTTGAGGGCAAATTTAGTTGCCAAAATGTGCATGGAAAAAAACAATACGATTGAAAAACTGAATACTGAGATCTCGGAGTCTCATATTAATATCTCGGCAAAAGAAAGAGAGGTATTCGAGCTGAGGAAGAAATTAGAGTACATAGACAACTTGAATAAAGAGTTTGGAAACAACGTCGAAGACTTGAAACTGGAGAATGAGAAACTAGCAAAGGAATCCAAGGAGCTGAGGAGTTACGTGGAAACTAGCAAAACGGCAATGGAAACGGAAATGAATAGATATGATAGAGAAAGGCAAGAACTGGAAATCATTCTGGAGAGGCGGAAAAAAGAGCTGAATAGACACCTGGAGGAAATTAACTTTTTAAATGCTGAGATAACTGAAATGAGGAATATTGTCGAGTCCAAGGAGGAGGAGAATGAAGCCTTGAATAGGGAAAACCGAGAGCTAAGAAAGAGGTGTGAGGATCTGAAACAAGAAAAAAATAAGAATCTAGAGGATTATAATCAGAAAATGCTCATGAAAAACAGAGAAAATGAGGAGCTCCAACTGGAAAATATTAAGTTCAGAGAAAAAAATGACTTGCTTGCTCTCAGCATAAATAAACTGGAGGAAGAAAATTGCAGTTTCAAAACGGTTTGTGACGAGCTAAGTGTTGAAAAAAGCTCTTTGATTTCGTCGGTTTATGAGTTAATAAGTCAAATTGAAAATGAAAAGATCGAGAGGATCCAAGAGCTGGAGAACTCTAGAATGCTTTTTCAAAGCATCAACAACAGCAAAATTAATGCTAGCCTTTACAGAGGCATGGTTGGATTGGAGGAGGCTGTAGATTACAAAAACGAGGGAAGAAAGAGGCATGCATCGTCCCCCTGTCTTTTTGGAAGTCGTGGTTCAGGTTCAAGGCTGAATTCTGAGTTCTATAGAAGCCCTGACCTGGAGTTTGATCAGGACCCAGACGAACTTAGGTTGGAGGATCTGAGAAATACAGGATTTCAAACTGAAGCAAATATAGAACCTGCATGGGACGCATGCAGGTTCGAACTTGAAGTTGTTGGCGACGTGAATAGGCTGGAGATTCCACCTTCAGACAAGGTCGGAGCGTTTCAAGGCCTTGAGGAGAGAGGCACTCGAGTAGTGAAGAAAGAGGCAATAACAAAGAACGTTGTCTTCTCTAGTTGTGTTGAAATTACTGAAAGAGAACCCAGAGGCACCGTCGAGAAGAGGGTTATGGGAGAAGTTAAGGTTGAGATTATGGGCCATGTTTATACTGGCGATGAATGCTGTTTTGGAAACGGCTTTACGGAAAGTAAACAAGAACAGGATAGAGAAAAACAGTCCGAAAACGAAAAGATGATGAAAGACCTCACAGAAAGAGTTAAATTCCTGACTGAGGAAATCGCCCAGCTGAAGGAGAGTGAAAAAAAGGAAAGGATAAGGCAAGAGGAGAGAGGAAATGGCGAGCAGAGAGGAATCTGCGGCCCTTTCGCCACCGGCAGTGGTCTTACGGACCAAAGTTTCCCAATGGACGAAACTGAGAGGATTATTGGGTCAGCAACAGAAATGTTCAAATTGGCTTTGAGAAACATTAAAATGAGTGGTAACACGGCGGCAGATATTGCCGATACTAATGAGAAAAGCGTCAATACTGCTATTGCTGCTGAAGAAAATGAAGAGATTGCCGAGAAAGAGGACAGGAGTCAGGCACTGGCGATCATACCTTCAGAGTTCTCCTTTAGTACGAACTACCAGTTGAGTTCGAATGGCAAAGAGCCTGGACACGTTGAAAAGGAAGGAACCGAAAAAAGACGCAGTTCGGACATTTACCACCAATATACCGTTGAAAACAAGGTAAACAACAGCGTCAATAGTCCAAATGCAATGGGGAATAGCAAAAATAGCATTTTTAAGCTTGGATATGATAAATTGGTCTCATCTATTTCATCGACTCTGGGGGTACAATCTTCAGCAGGATCTCCTGTAAAGCAAAGCAAGGAAAACAAGTTGGCGGCGTTGCCGAAATTAGGTTCCACGCCTTCTCAAGCACAAAAGATATTGTCTTCCCCCTCCGCATCCCCCGTCATTTCAAGGTCAAATTCCATGAGGTATTATTCGAATCCAAGCTTCAATTCGAATATGAGCGGAGGAACTTGCTATTACCAGTACAGCTCCGGGGAATACAGTAATCTAGTGGTCCCCAGCGGGGGAGGTTCTCCTCACCCGTTTACGTCTCAGGGCCAAGTTCTGAATCAAAAGTGGCGGAATGCCCCAATACCAAAACAAGCGAATAATGGCCTGTATATGTATCACCAAGTAAGGACGATACCGCCTCCATTTTTCCCAAGAAGCTGAATCTTTGAATTAAACAAACTGCTTGAGGATTTGAAAGGCCCGGGCACAGGAGCATCTTTTGTTGGGGTCAAGCTCCAGTAAATCCGAGATCAGATGGAAGATTTGAGGGTACGCCTGAAACAGAGGGAGGAGAATGGCCTTTAAGTTGTCGGTCTTTCTGCTTGGATGAAGAAAGTTCTGAATTGAGTCAAGAACCGATAATTCATTGCCTTGAAAGAAAAATGGGGACCAAGCTATGTGCTCTCGCTTATTTACTGACCCACTCCCTTGGCTATGGCAGCGCTGGACGTACTGGTTTCTGGTGTTGTAATGGCCAAGACTCTCCGGGGAGGAGTTTTTGCCGCACTTGTTGCTATTGCGGTTGCAGATTATTAAAAACAACTCCAAAGCGATTATTCCAATGCTCCAAGAGTCAATGGAAAAAGGAAGCGAGAAGTCGCCCAAAGACCCGTCCTCCTTTCCGGGGTCCGGGGAGGATGACTGGTTTGAGAAGACTATTAATTCCGGAGACTTGTAATATATAGTGACGACGTCATTTGTGAAATTGGTGTGCGAGTGGTTCCTGATAGACCTGGCGAGTCCAAAGTCCGCTATTTTGATTTGGAGACTTTCCTCGTTGACAAGTATATTCTCGGGCTTCAGGTCCCTGTGCACAATTCCAAGGTTATGGAGGAATTGGACGGAATTCGTGATTTGAAAGAATATGTTTATCCCAAAACTGAAGCTTAGCAACTGGGGATTCAGGGCGCATTTTTCCTCAACAAACGAAAGCAGCGATATTCCACCATACTCATAAATCGCATAGACGCGATCATTTTCGAGAATAACGTCCTCAAGCTTGATAAATCCATTAAAGCCGCCGTGGTTGGAAAGCTCTTTTAAGATTCCAATTTCCCGAAGTATGCTCGGGTGGATGCCTTTCTTTGAGAGATCCTTGTCAAAGACTTTGATGGCAAAGCACTTTTCGGGACTTTCCGGCTGGCGGTTGTAGCTGTGCCTTTTTTTTCCGCCCTGCCTGTTATTCCTCCCAGAGCTATTCTCGTCCGCCGGACAGGCATTCCCTCTATTGTAAACTGCCTTGTACACGGTGCCATAGGCGCCTTGTCCAAGTACATTAGTAACTTTATAGTCTTTAATAATTAGTAGATGGCTTTCAGAGTCGTATTTCGCTCCTCTCATGGTGGGACTCGTGCTGCTCGACGCGAGCTATGGTGAGAAGGCCCGTGGGGAGGTGAGGAGGGGAGTCTGACCGAGGTTCACGGCAAGGTGCTTTCTAGCTTTGGCCTCGTCGCAAGCTCGCACTCGCATGCTTTGCAACCTGGAGAGGGCCGTTCCTGTACGGAGAAGTGCTCCGTGCGCGCGCTTCCTACGCAGTAGGTGGCATATAATAATTTACCTCAGGCCTTTCCGAGCTCGCTTTCACGTCTACAGCCGAGATGCCGATACTAGCGAGCCCCCCTCCCCTATAAAAATGTATTCTCATTTCTCCAGACCTGCATGCAAGCATGCTCGAGGGCCCTCTCCGCATGCAGAGGGACTCTTCGCGCCATACGCGCCCCGCGCGCGCAGCCAACCCCGCCGCCCGCAGGCCGGATTCGCCTCCGCTTCATTCCGTAGCCGACGCGAGAGCTCCACTCGGCTCGTTGCGCAGACTCACCGCCCTCCGTCCACATACTCCTACGAAATGCATGCATGCAATCATGTGGACAGACGCGGCGCGCGCGGAGGCGGGAGCGGGGGCCGAGGGGACGGCTCGCGAAGCATGGGCAGCAGGTTCGGGCAAAACAGAGGCCTTGGAGGGAGAAGAGCGGAACTGAGCACAGAAGATGTTCGGGCGGAAGTCGGAGTGGAGAGGAGATGGGGAGAGCCCCGGCGAGGCGAGGCCCCGGTCCGACGGCGCCTCCGGAATGAAGTTGCTGGACGCGGACGACACGTTGAGGGGAATATTGGTCAAGAGCGTGTACCGGATGGACATACGGGACGAAGTGCTGAGGGAAGTTTTGGGAGGGGAGGATGCGGTCCTGAGGCCCGGGGACGTTGTCGGTCTGATGGGGTCGTTGGGCTCCGGCAAGAGCACGTTGGCAATGCACATTCTCGCGGTGAGCATCTTGCCGGAGAGCCTCGGGGGACACGACCAGCAGGCCTTTTACATCGACTCGGAGTCCAGCTTTTCCATCGAGGTGTTCATTGAGAAGCACCTCATTCCCTTGATTGAGCTGAGGCTCCCCCGGGGCGGCCTCGGCCTCCCGAGGGGCCTTTCGGACGGCTCTGAGCCCTCCACTCCCGGAGCCAGAAGCGAGAGAAATCGCGCGGATTCTGAAATAAACAGAGTTATATGCAGGAGCCTGAGAAACCTAAATGTCGCATTTACCAGTGACTTGCTGGACTTGCTCTGCGTGTTGAGGCGAATTACCACCATGAACCACGTTTTGAGGAGCGAGAGGGCGAAGCTCCTCGTGATCGACTCGCTAACCTTCTGGAACGCCTCTGACTTGAGCTCCTTTTGCTCCGTTGGCAGCGGCAATGAAATAAGCAATATTCACCATGTCCTTGGCTATCTGAGTAACAAAAGTACTCTTTTTAACTCTGCCTTTTCTCTAATTAAGCAAATTATTCAATTTCACGGATTCATTGGCGTCGTAACCATCTGCGAAGAGCCAATACTCAGCCTCGAGAAGTTCAGATCCAACTTTTCGGAGGAGCTCGTCGAGTTGCCCAATCTGTTTCAGCACTCCGAGCTCCCCTCCGTCCAGGAAACTCTCGATCTTGACGCCGCTTCTGGCCAGGAAGAAGAAGAGGCGAACGCCGTGTTCAAGTTCCCCAAAATAAACCATTCCAGACTTTTCCCGGCCTTCATTCAAAATAAGGTCCTGGGCCTGGACGACTTCAAGTTCATTTCAAACCTGATTTGGATCGCGAGGTCTTCTCTCCCCGTCAACGAGCAGATTCACCGCTTTCCAGACTCGCCGAGCATTCCATCCTACTTTTCGTGCCTGAGTCTGAAGAGCCTTCGGAGGACGTTTCTGGCCTTCGACAACTACCACGGACTTATCTTGGTTTAGGTCAACTTTCAATCAGCTTAAATATATGGTCCAGTCCTCCCTCGGGGCCTTTTCTTAGGCCGCCTTGGGAGCCCTCCCCTTCCCTTAAGTCAATTATATTTTCTATCTTACCTTTCCCCATTACGTAGACTTTGTCGCAAAACTCTATGGACTCCGAGTGGTGAGCTATTATTATCGCGATGCAGTGTCGGAAATGCTTGTTAATTAAATAGGAGATGGAGGGGATTCTCTCCAGGCCGTCTTTTTCCTTCTCCGCCTGCCCGTTCTCTGCGCCGTGATTGCAGACTTCCAGGTCGAGGCTGTTCTTAAAGCGGATGTTTATTTGCCTCTTGTCGTTGAACATGCTGTCTTTGGATATTCTGATGTTAATTCTGCGATCCGAGGACCTGCTCGGTGCGCCCTCATCCTCCTCCCTCGAGCCCCCTCCTCCTCTCTTCTCTTGCAGGTCCTTGTTGACCAATATTGGGGGCTCGTCCACCAGAAGGAGCTTGTACTTGGAGGAGTTCAGGTAAATCCTTAAAAACGTAACGAGTCTCAGCTGGGAGAGAGAAAACAAATAGCTGTGATTCAGGTGGTCCAGGCTTTTGCAGTTAATTTTAACCTTGCTCTTCTCGGATACCTGGGGAATGTTGTTGGAGTAACTGTCTGAATAAACCACTGAGTCCAGGCCATTCGGCAAGTTGTGAAACAAGGGCTCGAAGCTCAAATCACGTATGGCCCTCCAGATCTCGGAGTCCTCGTACTCCCGGAAGGGATCAATGTAGTCCCTGACCCTCCAGTTCTTGATGAATATGCAGTTTTGAGGAATGTACCCAATGGCCCGGGTTCTTTTCGCGTTATTGGCCGAGATCTCCCTCAAAAGGTTCTCGAAGACGCTATGAGAGCTTTGTTGCCTAGGGAGAGTCCGAAAGTACCTTTCCATGGGGCTGGAGCGAAAGTTCGGAGGGGAATTGTCGTCCTCCACCCCCAGACTCCGGTCTTGCTCAATGTTCAGGCCGTCCAGAGAGATAAAGCCCCGGTCCAACTTGTAGTGGCCCAAGATACACTGGAACAGGGAGGACTTTCCGGAGCCCGTTCTCCCAATAAGCCCAATGTGCTCTCCGGGCAAGATGTGCATGAACAAGCGGTCCAGGACCACATTGTTATTGTTATAAGACATGACAATATCCTTGACCAAAAGTCCTCGCCGCATCCCGGGGGACTGGGAGTCCCAGGCTTGAGGAGAGAGAGAGGCACCTTCAGCGGTTCCCGCGAGGCTGAGCTCCTCGCTGAAAAGCCCGATGGAGGACTGGCTCTTCCCCTCCTCGATGCGAATGGCCTGGTTGATTTGCTTTTCGAGAATCTGGAACCTTTGGACCGAACACATATTTTTCTCCAAGTCAATGAAGTTCGTGATCAAGGTCGTTATGGTGTTTGGGAGGGAAATGATCAAAGATAAAGAAAGCACCAGAAAGCTGGATATCATGGCGGACTGGAAGCCGTGGGCGAATCTCGTTATCCAGAGAGGAAGCTGAAGGTTCAGAATCCTAGACACCGTTGGGCAGATGAAGAGCAGAAACATTAGGAGGATCCCGAAAAACAAGGTCCGAATCAGTCTCCAGATCCCGATCGAGTAGCTGTAGTAGAAGGTCTTTTGAAGAGTGTGGAGAACCCTGCTGACGTCCCTCTTGTAATGTTCGGAAAACCCCATATTTCTGATGGTGGAGGACCCTCTTATGCTGCACTCCGTCTTGTTGCACAAAGGCCCGTAGGTATTAATGAGGAATCTGTAGCTCTCCCTGGTTTGAATTCTGGTCGGCTTGAATATATAGACAAAGTAGTACCAGATGAACAGAGGGTAAAGCACCACGCAGACGGGACTTGACCAGAATATAAAGCACTGGGAGGTCAGAAACGAAAAGAACTTCGGAAGTATCGAGAGGTTCAGCTCTCCGTCTATTATCCCAAGGTCCATGGAAAATATGTTGACCAGAGACTGAGAGTCAATGGAGTCGAAAAAGGTCAGGGGAGAGGCGATCGTCTCCAGGAGGATCTTGTTGTGGAGAACAATTGCCGACTTCAGGACGGAGCTGATCTCAATGCAGGTTGTTATGAACTTGATGAGGAAGGCAAACAAAGTGACTCCAATGAACACGGCCATGTACTTAAATCCCAAGGCTGAAATGGCCGCGTGGTCCAACTTTTTCCTGAGTATCATTTCCCTCCTCATGTCCAGGTCCGAGCCGCTCCAAAGGATGATAATGACATCTATTGAGGAAACTGTCAGTGCGAGGAGGACAAACAGAATTACCAGAGAAACGAAGTTCCTCTTCCCGAAGAACCCGAACAGGTACCAAGAATAGCTTTCCAGCTTTACGTGCCCAGAGAGCTCCAAAAAGTTCTCGTCAAACTTGAAGGGCTTATTCCAGTTTTCAAGGTTGGAGTCGGGGGGCTCGGCGGAGGTGGAGGATCTCGAAACAATCTTGCTGGTTTCTATTTCAATGGCTCTTAGGAGTCCATTTTCCCCAAAGCTGACCTTCGGCGTGTTGATCGAGCTCCTTCCGGAGTTGGGGTGCGAAGAGGCAGAGGAGCAGGAAGAGGAGCGAGAGAGTCTCTCTCTGGTAGCCGAAGCCTCCATCGGGGCCCTGGACACGGCGCTCGGAGCGGGGTCTCCGGGGAAGTCAACAGGGCTGCGGCTCTGAGAGACATCCTTTGGGGAGGGAGGTGCCTCACCAGGACGGACGACCTCAAGATGAGAGAATTCCCTGAGACTTTTTTCGCTGATCCTGAAGAACCTGAGCCCAAATTCGGGGTTAAAGACGTTTTCCCTCATGATGTAGGCCAAGGTGGACTCGTTCAGAGTGATCAGAATCGTGTAATCCCGGGGTCTTCTGGAGGGAATAACCTGGTCCAAAAGGCCCGGGTCCGGGGAGGTGTTGAAACCGGCACCAAAGGCGTCTTTGGAGAATAGGAGACTCAAGATATTAATGGTGACGTTTGGATCCATATGTTCAAAGATGGAGTCCATGCATATTATTCTTTTTTGGAGAGACCTCTGGTCCTTCTCGGAAGGAGGGCACCAATAGATTGATCTTGCTAGAGACACCCTGGCCTTCTGGCCATTACTCAAGTTATTTCCGTACTCCTCAATCAAGTGGTCGTAGCCCAGCTGCCACATCTGCAGATCTGTGTGAAGCTGACAGACCCTGGTTACGAGCTCCATGACTTCCGGGAAGTACTCTCTTCCAGCCAAGATGACGTCCTTGAAAGTCCCAAAGGGTATCCATGGGTTTGAGTTCACGATATCGACGTTTCTCTCCGCGTTCCCTATGTAGGAGTCGCCTCTGATCCTAAAGAGCTCTCCCAGCAAAGAGTCGATGAAGGTTGACTTTCCAGAGCCATGGTCCCCAACAATAAAGCAGATCTCACCGTAGCTGAGCCTAATGTTCAGGTCGACCAAGCAGGGACCTAGTTTCCCCAGCATCTTGAAGTCCGAAATAGCCTCTCCGATTTCAAAATTCAGAGACTTCCGGGCATGCTGGGCGTACTCGAAATGCCTGAGGATCTTGTTGACGTTCTCCTTATCAAAAGAGCCTTTCTTGTCGAAGGATGCGATTTCAGTTAGGGTGGACAGATTAGCAACCATTTGGGACTCTTGAGGCAAAGCCTGTAGCTCTTTCTGCGTAAAATCCAGAACCAAGCTTTCTCCGCGTCTCAGTCTTTCTCTTTGTCTAATCAGCAAGTCAAAGCCTCCGCAAGATCTCAGGTATCCGAGCTGGTGGAGGTATCTATATATGGGATCATCGTAAACTTGTCTTGCAAAGGTGGTATTAGCGTACCAGAGCGAAACATTCGGGAAACAAGTTTCAATAACTTGGTTCATTCCGCTCTCCTCCAGTTCGTCGGTACCCTGAATTACCTTCGATTTCTGCCGAGGCGCCTTTTTCCTCGAGACTTCCTTCTCATCCTGAAGAAGAGGGTGATCATATATTCGCGAGAACAAAAAAGTCTCGATTCTCCCGAGGCTGACGAACCCCTGCACAACGTACCCAAGCTCCTCCGGGAGCATGCTAACCGAGGCAAACAAGGTTGTCAGCGAGAATATTATTGGAACTGTAGCTGTAGCGGGTATGGAGAATTTCCCATAATAAGTCTTAAAAAGCAATCCCAGAGACGTGAATAGAACCGTCTGAGAAATGTAGCTGGAACAAAAGCTGAAAATCTCGGAAAACCCCGACAGCCAAAGCCTTCTCCCCCTCCAGTATATCTCGTGAGCTCTGATCTCGACCAAATTCTTGTAGACAAAGCTCTCCCAGTTCAACAGCTTGATGGTTCTGATGTTCGAGAGTACATAGCGGAGCTCGTCCAGCCTGCAGTCCTTCGCGAAAAACAGAGGCTTCCTCAAAAAGCCACTCTTGACCTGGAAAAAGGCGCTGGTTGAAATGAAGATCGTCAAAGTTAAGATACACGAGGTGAGGGAAATGTTGATGATCCAAGTCAAATTGCCGTCTTTTGCTGGCAAAGAGGACCTTAAGATTCTTGAAATCGCGATGCTGGCCAGAAAGACCCTTAAGGGAAACAGAATTACGCTAATCAAGTTCCCGATTAAAATGGAGCACGGGAACAAATCCCCCATCATCACGTTGTAAATGTTGATGTAATTAAGTCTGATTGCGTAGCTTTGGTGTCCAAGCCGTTCTTCTCCGATTCCAAGACTGGCAGTTTCCTTGAGATTGGCAGTTTTCATAGAATCCTCATTCGAAATCCCCTCCAGCTTGGTGCCTTTTTCCGGCGAGCCGGCTGTCTTTGACTTCCCGGTCATCTCGGTTACGCTAGGGGTTGCTGAGTGTGGTGGGAATTTATTTTTGAAGCAAGAAGGGACGAAAAGCCGCCGGAGCCAATCCCTTCCTCTTCTCTTCTTGACCCCACTAACTTTCCTGCCGACCATATCAACGTCCAAAGAGCCAGGGGGAAGCAAGTCATTCTTTTCAATGCTTTTTCGCACTAAAAGACCTCCAGACTTCTTCAAACCTCTCCAAAGTATGTTTGTAGCGAGGCTCGCATATATTCTGAAAATAAACCTATACTGAAAGAAAACAATATGCGGAATGGAAATTGCTGAAAAAAACATGATTCCAAAAACCATCAGAAAGTTCACGATTGAACTCATTCTGTCTTTTTCTGACAAGGGCATTGGTTTCTGAAGGTCAGAAACGATACTTTTTATTATAAGCCCAACTGAGAAACGAATAATGTCAATCACAGTCAAGGAAATCACGCAGACGATGATAAATGGGTAATAGGCTCGCACCAAAGCCCTCATTAGACTCGGCTCTCTTTTGCTCAAAAGGGCTTTTCTCTCTTCAACCCTCAAGGCATTTTCCAAATGCCTCCCCAACCTGAAAGGATCGTCCTTAATTGGGATCTCCGGTAGATCTTCTTCCTTCATCAGCTCGGTATCCTTGAGTTTCATATAGGGCGAAATGAACCCAAAACTCAAGTATTTTAGCGAAAGGGCTTGGATCCATCTCCGGGGTTTGTATATGGAATCCTGCCTTGGCAACTTAGGTCCGAGAAACCCCCCACTTGAATCCTCCTGCATCTTTCGATACCTTTCCTTCTGCTAGTTCACACTATTTAAATGTGTCAAGTGATCTCTAAGCTCAGCATTCCAAGGCTATTTTAAGCTTTGCTTTATTATCTAACCTTAACTGGTATTTTCTATTCTTATGGAGAAAATGTTGGCGCCTTTAACACTTACATTTAGACATTCTTTGGGCTCTGTGAGCCGTTTTCTATCGGAGATTTTGAAAAAAGAGATTTCGCACTTTTGTGGCTAGGCTTGTATTTACCCTGCGTTCTTCTCTTAGATTAGCCGGCTACTTCAGACTATGTGGAGTCGAGTGCCTAAGTAACCAAGAATGCGGATTCGCTTTATTCCTTCAACCTACTACAAAGTAACTGTTTTCCTCTACTCCTCCAAAAGCAATACCAGCATTGGAGTAGTAATTATTTTTGTTGTTGCAATGAAAATAATGAAATTCCCTTATTCTCTTTCTTTCTGGAACACGAAGCTACCCTGCCAACGCACTTCTGCCCACTCCACATAATTTTTTTGAAAAAAAAAATGACATGAATTAAATACCGGCCATCCATATGCAAAAATTTACATGTTCTGAGAAAAAACTCGCATGCAGGAGAAATGCAAAAATGTGGAGTAGAAGAAGTCTATTAAAAATGAAGAAACTATGTAAACTGTATCATTGTTGTACTGAATCTCAAGTGCGCCCGTTCTTGAGCAAGCCATTGCTGCCTCTCCTCTTACTCAAACAAATCGCTTTTGGAGTGCTTGTGATGCTTATTGTGTTTTAATGCGGATTCAGACAAAATGTCCACTCTCCCAACGAGTCTAGAATCTGGAAAGAATTGTTCCTTATCCGTCAAAATATCGCAAAGTTGGAACAACTCTTCTCTGTAGTGACAGTGCCTGAGCCAGGCAAATAGAAAGTCTGCAGGAGGCAGTATTGACTGAAGATACTGCAAAAACCCCTCCGACCACTCTACTTGCTGAAGCAGCTGGTTTAGAATCAGCTGTTCGCAAAGAATCTTGTTCATCTTGGATTCTGTAGCTATTTGCAGTTGGGTTATCGAGCTTTCCAAAATTGAGTATATTCTTTGCTCTACTTCAAACATATTAGCTCTTACGTCGTTGAAAATAAGTTGTTGAGACTCTAGTTTCTCCAAAAGCTCCATTTTTCTTGTATTCAAGCAGGGGTGAGGTTTGTTGTGTCGCTCGAGCTGGGCTCTGTATGCTCTGCCTATTGGCATAATCATGGAGGGAGTTTTCTCATCTGCATGGGTGTGGGAAGGCCTGCAGAGCCTGCACATTGGAACGTGGCAAAGAGTGCAAAACTCCTCCAAGCTGTCCATTGTGTGCACTGGACAATTCCCAGAAGGTCTTGGCATTTGGTTTATCGGAATTCTGATGTGCCTCGTAACCAACTTGTTGTGTCTATGAGTCCTTTCGTCACATGTATCGCAAAGCCTGGCAGTATCGGCTTGGCACCACAGAATCGCAGGGGAGTCCTGGCACTCATCACACCAGGGTACTGCAAAGAGCTCCTGGGTCGATGAATCATACTCAAACTGCACCAGATATTCCGGTACCACTTGAAAGCTATCATATATTACATACTCATGTCTAAAGGTGTGCTGTGGCAAAACACCGGCAGAAAGAGCTAAAGTTGAAGATAAATTAAACTCATTGGCCTTCAGTTCGTGGTTCATTGCTGCTTTTGAGTTTACCATTGATGGGGGATTAATCTGTTTATTTCTCAGAAATACAGTGTCGTACTCCGGAGGTATTGGAAATCTATCTCCATCTGCTTCACTCTCGTCATTCTTAATGACTGAGCATCCCACTCCCACTTTGCAGAGGAAGAATTCAAAGAGCCTTCTTGTTGCCGGAGCGTAGTCAGAGTCCTGCTTTCCTCTGCCTCCGGAGCCTGAGATCGGGTCCTGCGTGTTTCCGGTTCTTAGGGAGTCTCCATAAGAAGCCTGAGGAACTCCAGGGAGCCTTATATTTCCTGAGGTGAACTTCATGCCTGAGGATGGGATTCTAAAGCCTCTTCGGGAAACATCTTGTATTGAATTATTTTGATCTAGATCATTCGTATCTACCCAGCAATACAAAACCAACTTGTCTCTTGTTCTTCTATCGAAAGCTGTTGAAATACTTCCTATGTTCACGTGCCAAATCTGTTGAATCAAGCATCTTGAAGATCTGCAGCAAACCTGTAGGTAGTGCTCCAAGAGGTTCCACTCTTCAGTCCCTCTCTGCACTGCGTCCAAGTCCTGGTGCGAAATGTGAGTCACTAAAGTCTTTTGCGGCATATTCTAGCTTTGCCTCCTAGACGAGTATCCTTAACCGAATTCCAATGTTACTTTGCCAAATCACCGACACGAACGCCAACACCTTCTCAAACTCTGACTCAGTAGAAACTCGATTGAAACGCTCCAAACCCAGCCCCAAATCCCCACTTCGTTACCTCTAGGCTCTCTCTTCCGCAGTCGATCCCCTCTCACTCCAGAACTGAAGCTAGCACACAACAGAACCGGAGCCAAAAGGCCGAATAAGTCGAAACACGGAGAAACGATGATAAAAAAAAAAAAAAAAGATAAAATCGTAACCAGATATATAAGATCTCTAACTTTCTAACTGCAATTTCAACGTCCTTTCGTTATTGCCACTTATTTTCAATACCTAAATTATTTTTAGATTCTCGCATCGTTTCCCGCCCACTATTCAATGCCTGTTGTGGCAACACGCAATGCATGAACTTTGGCGCCAAATCTCGCATGGCCCTAACTACCCGGAGACAAAGTAGCGCCGAGTCTCCTGGACCTCCTCAAGGATACAGTTCTTGGAGGAGACTGTTCCGGAAGACCCTTGTCCGTGGGGTCCGGGAACGACTTCTGGGACCGGTAAGAGGAGCCCAAACCATCGTTTTCTTTGTCAATACTGCAGACACTACCTTCCAGTGGATTTTTTATTTCAAGGAGCTCGTTCAAAACGCAAGTCTTGGCCTCCTGGTCCAGCTCTGAAAAATCTGGACTGGTTTCTTCTCTTAGGGATGGCGAAACTGAGCTGGGGGAGGTTTTTGCGGAGATAGATGACCTAAAATAGCCAGAAAATGGGCTTATAATGTTTCTAGTGACCTCCAATTCATCCAGATTGCCCCTATACTCTTCCTCCTCTTCATCTTCATACCTAAAGTTGCTGTTGTCAAGATACGTAGCCATCTGACACATCCTTCTGATTGACTGTCTCCTGTTGAATTTGGAACTTCTTTTTGGCGGAGAGTAGTAGTCTTCGTCCGCCATTATTGCAACTTTCTTCTTTCCAGTGCTACCAGATTCAGTGGCTTCATAGCAGGGACCTCCTTCTGCAGAGGGGTCTACCATAGAGATATCCAATAGTCTAGTATAAGAGGGCGAGGAAAGGGCCAAAGTTTCATTGTCGTCATCCACTCCATCTTCGTCGTTACCAGCGTAAGCCTCTCCATCCAAGCTATCCAGTGATGAGCTTAAGAGGGATCCGATCCCACCACCCCTGGAAAGTATCTCCCTGGCTTCCTTGGATAGCTCTAGAATCGAGTGTCTCCTCTCTAATTTTGCTTCTTCAAGCTCGGAAGTATGCCTTCCAACTTCTGGCTGAACCTGGCTGCCAAAAATCATAGACTCAGATAAGGTCACTGTTTTCTCAATACCGTCCTCTTGGAGTGTGCCCTCAGCCCCCCCAATAGAGCCTGGCTTACAGTCTCCAAGATTGTCCCCGGCACTTCCACTTGAAAAGCTCACGTGCTTGTTTACTTTATTCTCAACATCCCTGTTAAACAAAGGCTTCAGGTTTAATTCTTTGACTATGGACTTTGTAAAGAGTTCTTTAATGCTGGACTTCAGCTTCGGGAACTCGCCGCTTTTCTGAAAGGAGGGTTCCTTGGTCTTCACGCCGATATCCTGATTCAAAATGTTCTTGAGGTCATTAATATGTGAGAGTCTCCTCTCTCTTGAGAAGAATGAGGAGGCCTTGACTTTATTTGATGGAGTTTCAGAGCTCTTTGGAGAGATCCCCTCAGAATCTTTACTGGATTCTTGTTTCAAAGCGTTGTTATACTTGGAGATAAGATCGAACAAAATCGCGATGATATCGGGTTTCCCCTGAGTTGGTATCTTAGCCTCCAGAGGGAGAAAAGAGTCAACATCTCCAAAATAGTAACATGAGGCAACGTAAAGTCTCAGCATTTGTCTGAAAGAACTGCATAACTTAATCATTTGCGTGTATTTTTCTGAATAGAATTCACTCATTATTTCCTGGAATTCGTCCCTTTGGCTTTCCTGAGACTCCTCTAGAAACTCCGGACTGAAAACCAAACTCTCAGACCCATCCTTTAACTCCAACCAGGAAAATAGCAAGTCAGTAGTCATCGTATAAATTAAAGAGACGCTTTTTTCGGAAGATTTTTTGAGGATGGACATCTCTTGTGGAGAAAATACCTCTCCAACTATAGAACTAATAAAGTTCAAAAGGGTCTTTCCTCGCATATTGGGACTCTTTAAACTCTGCAACTTCTTCATTGAAGATAGGGGAATAAACTTAACTTTACTGATCCCCTCCGACTCCGGGTAGATTCTGTCATTCAGGATGTTTCTGGACTCCACAACAGATCTAAATAGTAGAGGGAGCTTCTCATGCTTCAGAATGAGTTCCAAACTCCGTTTTTTCTCCTCAATCCACTTCAAGGACTCACAGTAAAGTTGTTCAAAAGAAGATCTCAGAATCATACACTCGAGCCTCTTTGGTAAGTTCGGAATGCGAGATAAAAAGTAAACAAACTCCTCTTCCTCAAGTAAAGACTTCCTTTCATTGTTCTCGAGATACTTCTCCACAGTCTGGACGCACTCTCGCCAAGCCTCATACTTACCTGCGTTTTCAAAAGGATCAGGAACTGTTTCAAGTAGCAGATTCATTCCTTCCTTGTCCAAAGTACACCCTAAAATAGACTTTTTAAAGAGCTCTAGGCTCTTCTGTTGTCCCTTCGGAAGCTTTTTCTTGAAGTAGTTTATGGTAATTTGAAGCATTTTGCTAGTTTTCTGTCCAAACAGACTTGTGCGTACTCCTCCGGCATTGGGAATCTCCGTTAATTTAGAATCTCCTTTTTTAGCGGCTTTGCCACTGCTCAGAGAATCTTTATTATCTTCTTGGGGCATTTTCCCATTGGTTTCCTGATTTTTGTCCCTTCCGGATGTACTCTTGCTTCCTTCCTCCTGCTTTTTGGGCTCCTCCTTCTTCATAAACCAGTCAAACAACTTTTCTCGAGGAATCACCAAACCTTCCCCTCCAAAGTCTCTTGAAAAGACGGAGTTCGGAACAAAGTCCAAGCTGTCCCCCTCCCCAGAATCTTCTTTCTGGAGCAAAGCCGACAGCTTTTCCTCAAACTCGGAAAAATACTTTTGCAAGGCGGCTCTCTCAATACTCACATCAAAGACTGGGTACTCTTCGGCCGAACACCCCCATTGCAAAGAAATCCTGGATGAACCTTTTTTTTGTCCAACGATCTGCTTCTGGAGTGACTTCTCTACTCCGAAATTACTGGCACTTTTTTGGATATTCTTTTCCTCGCATTTCTTCATGAACTCCGCCTTGCTTACCTTGGGAAGAGCCTTCTTCAGTAACATACTTTTTAAACGAGCATTGGCCATTACTCTGGAGCTCTCAATATTCGGATTTGAATCCGAATTCTGGGTTGAAATAGGAGGTGGCGGCGGTGGAAGAGGGAAAGTCCTCGGACCGGTGGAAAGCCTTGGTTTAGTATCCTCTACCGAGTTCCTGTTCTCCTTGTTCACAGTGCCCTCACTAATGCTTAAAATGTTCATTTTCCCCGCCAAGTTGTTCAGTTCATTTAGCATTTCCTCGGAAATACTACTTCTAATAAGAGTCTTTCCCTGCTCATGAGCACTGGCCTCCGCTCTGCCTCTCCAGAACTTTACCTCACTAGTTAGTTCCAAAACTTCGTTGCGTAGTTTTCCGACAGTCTCCTCCAGTTCCTCCCTGGAAAGTAACTTAATCAGTTCATCAGAAATTGTTTCTGCTCCGATCATTTTTCCAAGACTCTAAAGCAGAGTTTTCGTGGTTGTTCACGGATACACAAAGTCTTGGTTACCCTGAACTTGCAAATGAGCAGTTTCAATTTCAAGCCAAATACCGGTTTATTTTGCAATATTATCGATTTTTTTCCCCTTTTAATTTATTTCTCCCCATTTTTGTTCTGGGAAAAGATAATATCGGCATGTAATTTTTTTATGTGGGGAAAAAAATATGCACACGTGGCAAAAACTTTTAAGAATTAAAAAGTGAAATCTGAGAAGATAAAACGAGGGAAATTTCTCGTTGAAACAATCTTCACGGGATCAAGGCTCCGAAGAAGCCACTAATGAAAGTAAGATTCTTGAGGACGCGAAAACCAAAAGACTAATATAAATGTAAAATTATGAAATTAGCTATATCTGCTTCTAGGTATGGAGTTACTCACCTTCTTGATGAATCTGGCCACCTCCTCTCTTCGTTCCGTTGAACCAGTTCTTTGGAAAAATCATCGATTTTCTTATGACATTCCAAAAGGCCAGGCTGATGTAGTCCTGAGTGTTCTCATTAAGAATTACATCTTTGAATATGTTACTTAGATTGCCCTGAATTTCTTTAGTATTGAATATTCCAGCCAGAAGTTGGTTAATCGACTGAATGACTTTCTTGTTGTTAATAATACAATTTTGGATGAACTCTTCAAGCCATTTTTTTGAGTTCTCCGTGAATATTTGGTGGTTTACCGCATCTGAAAATAGAACCGAGATTTTTGATATAATTTCAGGAGTTCTGCTTATATATTCCACGATTTCGTTTGTGGTAGAGTACAGCCAATCCTGAACTATCTTGGTTTTCAAAACGTCTGTGACGCTCTGCCCTATATCATTTTCACACTGTTTAACTATGCTTCTAATACTGCTCCTCCAATCCTTCGAAAAGTCCTCATCCTTTACTAAGCCTATAAGAATTTTTTTAAATAGCTTCCTAAGAGACTCTTCAATTCTCGGGTCGTTGATAATACTTAAAATATACTTCGTTGCCAAGTTTGGGCTCTGACCAGGCTTTGAACACCCTTCTTTATCTTCCTTAAATAAAAAAAATATATAAACCAGCATTGAAATTATACTTGCAGAGATCCCCAGTTTCAATCCTCCCTTATTGAAGGGTTGTTTAAATCTCCAGTTGTCATTTTCAGGGAAGCTGAGAAACCCACTTCTCCCAACTGGCCCGGTCCAAGGACTCTTAATGAGCTGGGAAAAGATCAAAGGAGTTGTTTGGCGCTTGTAAATGGTATATCTACTCAAAAAGCCCCCCCAAATTCCCGGAACACGGGTCCTAAAAAAACGGAAGGAGTACTTGTTCACCGCCGCTCCCAAAATCTGTTCTGTTGTGCCAAAGCTTGCTAATTTCGTTACATACATCTATTGAAAAAGGCATTCTTGAACTCTCCAAAACATCATTCCTCTTCTACGAAAAAAAAAAATCTAATTTTTGATTTTTAGTTGTAACTTATCTTTTTTCCTCTTTAAAGTATTAATTTGCCCGGGCAAACTATTTAAAGCATACATGAAATGTATTACGTGTTGTTATGTAGATGCCGGTATTAAATAAAAATTGGTCAAAGGTGGGAAAAAAAAATCAACCAAATATATAAATTTCATCGGGAGATCAGTAAAGAGGTAGCTAGAAACTTTATAATGACAAGTGGCTGGTTTGAGTACTTATCCCCAGAGTTTTAGCCTGATTTATATTAGCCAACAAACCTCAAAAATTAGGGCTTTTTCTTAGTAAAGGCTTCCTAAATTTAAATAAAACCTTACCACAGACCTGGCTAAAAGTCAGAGAGTTAAGTATTAGAAGCAAGATATAAATTAATTGTTTCTCCAACCGGAAATTTGATTCAGAACCAGAATTACTTTTGAAAAGACTTATACAACCATTTTTAGATACAGCGAGCAATGGAAGACTTGTCGAGATTCCAGGGTCTAAACAGCCCGCAAGTATTTGAGGAACTACTGAAATGTCCAAAAACTTCCTGGCCAATGATAATCAGTAAGCTTCCTACGGGCGTAAAGTCGGAGCTGGTTGCAATGCTTTCAAACAGGAAAGTAACTAGTGCTCATGGCAGTGAAATCCCTGGAAACGAGGAAAAGGGAGAGAACCCAAATAAAAAAGCGAAGATTGAGAATCTACCTCAGAGTTCGCACTTAAATCTTAACACTGAAGATGATTGCAACTCCACAACTTTGTCGAGTGCTCCTCTAAAATTAGATGAAGAGAATCAGGAGATTTTATCTCAAGTTAACAGAATATTCCAGGAGTTTATGGTCTCCACATATTCTCCAATAGGCCCAATAGTTTCAAGAACAATGTACATTGCAGGTGACACAAGAAAAACTCTTAAAGACAAGGACTGCCAAGAAATAAGTGTAAAGTTATTGCAATCTTACTTGAATATTTGGATTTCTCTGTTCTGGAACTCTTTGATCCATAACTCTGGCAAGAAGAAAGTCTCTAACAAGCTTACTAACTGCCTTATCAAGAAGCACTTAAGTGAGCACTATAGGCAAGAAGTCAGAAAGTTCGATTTTGACGCTTTGATAAATAAGTCTGCGCACAAGCATGTTGGTATAAATCCAAACACCGAAAATGGACTCCTTAATACTGATCCTGACATCTCAGTGATCTCCTCATCGATCAATGAAGAAGGAGGAGCAACAGATCCTGACGAAAATGACCGGATTGAGGATGAAACTTATAGCATCAACCAAGTAAGCGCTCAAAACATTGATAAAAGATTCGAATATAGACTAAAGCTTAGAGATATCCGAACAAAGAATATGTCTCCAGAAAACTATAAGGAATTTGCAATGCTCAGAGAAAAGAACTTCAGACCATCCATTAACATTTTGCAGGAATGGCTATCAATTACATGGAATACGGCCTATAATAATGGACTGAAAGTGACAAAAGTTTCACAAATACCTTCCAGCTCTCTGCAAATCTTTAGCTTCATTCTAAACGATATTATTTCATCTCTGGTAGAAACTGCTCTTCAGATTTCGTACTCGGAAAATAGGGAACTTTTTTCTGAAGAGATCGCTTCAGACAAGATTACGGCCTTTCAAAGCTGCGAGGCTTTCAAGAAAGAAGTCCAAGACAAAATTAAAACATGCACGAAGAACGGTGAAAAAGGAGACTTTTTGAAGCAAATAGACTTTAACTTAATAATCAACTCCTTTTCCAAAGAAGAAAAGGACATCCCTAAACTCAACTATATGCATTATATGCTCGCAATCATTCTGAGAGTCAACCAAATAGATAACAATTTGCTGGAATACCTGAATCCATCCAAAGCTGGCCCTAAAACCTCTCTTACAATTCAAACTGACCTAATCGTCGAAAAAGTTTATAACCTCTACTCTAAACTTACCGGACAGATTCTAAGAGGCCAGCTTAATGGATTAGGAGGGAACGCGTCGATTAAACATGACCATCCAGAAATTCTGGATTTGGAGAATAGCCAAAATGACGAGTATACTGGGAATGAGGAAGATGATATGTTTGAAGCCATTGTAGAGTCCGCTACCAGCGAATTCTCCATCTCAAATGCATTTCCAAACGTAAGTTTCAATTTTAGCGGCCCCTATTTCTTATTTCCACTTCTCTTTTGCATCCGAACCTTGGGTTATGCATTATACTCAGAAAGTGGTCCCTGCTGCTATTTCTATTTCTACCCGCTTATCCTAACTCCATTTACCAGGGCATTCCGGACGAAATAAGCATTTATTGTTACCTAAGACTCAAAAAGGTTATAAAAGAATCCAAGGACCCCGAAGACTTTACTACTGTAAGTTCTAATTCTCGCCAAAAGTGTAAATGTCAAAGGTTCCGTACCAATTCCAGACATACAAATATTTTATTTCCACGTGGACCCGTATACATTTAGGTGGGAACTCCAAATTGAACTTTAACATTACTTTCAAATTTAGATATTTAATCAACTGATTAACGAATGGAACAGGAATACGGAAGATTCCAGCGATGAGGTGAGCGTTGAGATTAAGAGAACAAAGGAGTCGAGTAGATACTGTAAAGCCTTACTAAACAAGTATATGAATGTTGCGTATAAGATTATTGCCGTAAGTAATTTGATAAAGAACTTTATAAAGTGAAAGATAGTACTCGAGACGGGCTTGCGGCACAAAGAGCTAGTAATAGAGTTCTCTTGGGTGGCAAAAGGATGATTCAACGTAAATCGTGGATGAGCTACTGAATTCGATAAGTTCAGTCTGCTCTCTATTGTTTGTTTCGGAAATATTGTAATCGCTTATGCTCCCAAAAGAGGTGGAAATTGTGGGGTGTCCCTGGGCAATCATCTATGAATAAAATACATGGTTTTAGAGGTATTGTATTAATGGTGGAATTCCGTATATATGGTTAAATAATTATTGACTCTTGTGAAGAGGAGTTTCTTCTCCGGGTTTGTGACTTACCTCCAGTAGTGGGATTAAATCTAATAGCTGAGTGTCATTTTCATCGTTGAACCTGAATATATTGTTAGTTTGTTACCCAAATGATTATTTACACGCTTAGGTGAACTGATTATTTAGTAGCTTACCATGAAGAAATTGGTATTGCATTTTCCGGCTGCAATATATAGGAAATGGGAGAGTTGTCAATAATAATTATATCTTTAAGTGGCCTTCCTAGCTTGGAGAGGTCTTTAATATAGGAATTGCCTTCAACAGTACAGTTCTCTCTAAATAAGCGGTAGGGGCATTTATTCATTGGATCAAGCCTGTCTAGTAGTGGATTTGCATACTTGGATAAACTTGCAGTAAAGACTACGACTTCATAAAGGCTAGTGACAATATTCAGAAATTTGTCTACTCCGGGTCTCTTTAAGACGTACACGTCATAATACTCTCCATCAATTTCAATATTGATGGTAAAGGATGCATTTCTAACCGGTTGGAAGGAACTGTGAATGAGAGTTTCATCAAGATCCAAAACTAAAGTTTTTTTTCCAACGTGTTCAGTTCTTTGAGGCTCCAGAAATGGCTCCTTGGAAGTAATTACACTTACGAAAGGAATGTAGTCTTCATCATAGACTATGCTTTCTCTATTGCTTAGGGTGCCAAGGCCATCGCCTTTAACTTTTTTTTTGTCTGAGATATTGCATTTACTATAACTTTCAATGGGGAACTCCTCCTGGGTAATGTATGCAGAGAGCGAAGAAGAGGATGAAACCGTCGAAATAGAGGCTGATGCAGATTTCGAAATTGAGTTTAATTTGTGGTAACTTTTGGACGAACTTGATGAACTCTTTTGAGGCGAGGGCAAATGAGGGGATGGAGATAAAGACGATATGGATGAGGACGTGGAAGGTGTAGAGGAGACCAACTGAGGCCCGAATTTTTGAGAAGTAGCTTTGTTCTGAAATTTTTGTTTCTTTTTCCTGTTGAGAATGTTTTTGAAATGAAAGAGTAAATACTTGTTATCTTTATCAAAAAGATTATTGAATGGGTTGGGTTTATGTTTCTCTTCAGGTTTATTAGGATGACTAGACTGACTTTTTCTGCTGTTTTCGATAATTGTATTAAAAAATGGGATTTTGAGTTTTTGATGCCATTTCTTTGAATTATTTGTAGTATTCCTTTCGGGGTTCTCAAACACAGAGACAGATTTCAAATCTTTCGTCATCTCCAGTAGTTCCGGAAATATCGGCGGAGAATGAGAAAAGTCTTCGTCAAACAAGTGGAGATTATGTTGATTCTTGTTGACTTCTTCACTGCCTACTTGTTTGATAATGTTTAAACTCTCAGTGGAACTTTTTGGCGTTGGTTTGGCATGAAGCTCATAATTTTTTTCACCAACCTTAATATGAGGTACAAACGTGGAAGAAGGAGTAGTTGATTGTGAAATTGTCAACAAGGACTCCTCATTATCTCTTGAACTACTTGTAGAAATGGTTTGGGTATTAAATCCATGGAACAGTGCATTTAACGGTCTTTCTCTGGATAGATTTTTAACTGGTTCCCTTAAATTCTTATTTGTACAAGTAGAATCTTTGTTCATACTCGCGATAGTTTGAAATATTAATTAGCCAGTTCAATGCATTTGAAAGTAAAAGACATGTGCAAGAATGCATCAGAATATTAAGCTATGATTCAATCAAAGCCACCATTATTTGCTTTGTCTTTCTTTGATTAGTCCAATTCGTTCTATATTTGGCCTTTTAAATCTTGGTGGGATATTTATATATATATATATATATACGATTACGAAAACAATCCATTTTTTTTTTAAAAATAATTACAGTATTGCATGTTGCTCGAATATTTGTTATTTTAAAGAAATGCATGTAATGATAAAGGCTTAAAAATAACTATCTCTAAATGGAAACCTAAATACCTGAGAAGAAGGGCTTAACTAGTTCAAAATTTCAGTAATAAGCTGGGAACAATACTTTAAACGGATAGCTTACTACTCTCATTCATTAATTATGTTCGGCCATTGTATTTTCTTTTTTGATAAATTATTCCAGGCGGGCTACCCTGCCTGCCTTGTGTTTTCAAATTGTAAGATCCATTTCTTTAAATGAAAAATCATAATAGTTTATTTAAAACTGAAACCATAAAACTGAATAGGACGTAAACAGAGTTGGGCTGTTTAAAGAGAATATTGAACGAAGCTGAGGAATTTAGGTCATCTCTTTTGAAATATTTTTAATATTTATCAAATACCTTCAAGTTTTTGAGAAATTAAAAGGTAGGAATTCGCATTATAACCAGTTTACTTGATTGACAAGTAAAACAAAGAACAAGAAAATTAGAGACCAATCACAAATGGACTTATTTGATGAAGAGATAATACTTGGAGATAACAAGAATTTAATCAACAGGGACGAGAAAAAAATCAATATTTTTAATGATCTAATAGGTTCAGAAGATGAAAATGAAGACATTGGGTTTGAAACAAATCTAAACCAGAAAAATCCCTTTGATTTAACAAAAAAATCGGGATTTCAAGAATTTGATGACGACTTTAGTGGAATTGATGATACCATTGATGTCTTTGACGGATTTAATCGCAGAATGTACCAAAAAGAGTTGAACACTGAGAATACACTTTCAAATCAATCAGAATATCGCGACTCCTACAAAAACACAGAACATAATACTCCCCGCTCCCAAGTTGAGACTGGTCTCGGGATCCCCCAAGACAGAGATCACGACTCCCCACTCCAAAATTCAAGTGATCCCGTAGGAATAAATGGGATCGGAATCAGTCCCCCGACAAAAAACGAGAGTGATACCAAGGAAGATGGGAACGAAGAAGAGACTAGAAAAAGAAACTATGGCGCCAAAAAGCAAGAGTGTGAGAGAAAAGGCATTGATTTCGGAAATAACTCCATAACAAGACCGGAATCGGGGAAGGAACGATTCGGAGCCAGTGAAGGTAGTAGTAGAAATGATAATGTACCAAGCAACACCACTCTTTCTGGTACCGGGATTGATTGGAAAAAAGTATGGAACATAGTTGAAAATACCGAAAAGCATATTAACAGTCTCGGGAACAGTCGCGACTTATTCAAATCCATTCTTCAGGAGCTCGCTTTAGGTGCACATTGTTCCACTTGTGGAGATGCTCCTCATGTTTCTGGAGTACATGAATTTCAATAAGGTAGTATTCATTTTGACTCAAATTTAAATAAAGCATAAACATTTTGCCATCTAGATTCTGTAGTGTGGGGAGCCGTTCTTAGGCGCCAAGTCGCTTGTTTTAATTAGGATGTAAATGCTATAATGCAGGTATATTATACACGAGTTATTGAAAAGGTTTGGGGAGGCACTGAAGATAAAATATTATCAAGTTTAAATTTATATCCTGAGAGGTGTTAGTTGGAATATACACTGGTCGTTTCTTCTCTTAAGAGTTTAATACTTGGTTATACACAGCAAGATCTTGATGAAGGGAGCTCTCAAGATAGAAAAGAATCTCTTGATTATTTTAGTTTTAATTTTATTGTTTACAGATCAGTTTGCAACTTATGTAAAAGGCGATCTATCACAAATTGAAAAGGAGTTTCTTGAGTTTGATCTGAATAAGGATGGACTTATTGATGCTCAAGAGATTCGGACTGTTCGAACTTCAGTAACCTTGCAAGAATTACACCAATTCTTTTGGGAAATTGATACGGACAGCTCTGGTACTATTTCTCTTACGGAATATTCAGTCTTTGTAACAACAAACTCTAACATTCGATCTTAGAAGAGTAAGATTTCCAGTATGTTTCCTAAATATATTTGCACCGATATTCTTTCTAACTTATTTTTTTGTGATCTACTTCTTATTTAAGAAACACCCTCTATTAGTCAACCTTTGAATTGATTCGTGGCTTTTTGCCGTTATTTTCAGTTTCAGCCCTTTATTTAACTACTCTTGGGTTCTAGTAGCTCTAAACTATTAGACAAGTACCGAATTTACTTAATCATCCCGGTGTTGTGTAGGTTACAATTGGTTAAAATGTATTATTATAGAGTTAGCTGGAAAACAGAAGTTGAAAGGGAGTAGTTTCAGGACACTTCTAACCTGGTTAGTTAAGTTTTCATCAGAATATTTTCTCAACTTAATTACACAATATTTACACGTAAGTACGCTGGGGCCTATGTAAATATGCATGCATGAAGCAATGCGGTGAGCAGAAGAAATTAGCACCTACAAAGAGTTCCAAGAAAAATATTGGGATCTCTTACTCAAGATGATCGTCATATTTTCTTGTTTCCGATTTACATCCTAAGAAACAATTTTTTACACTATTTGAAATAAAGTCACTAGATCCATTACCAAAAGCCGATTTTGTAAGAATAATTAAGAAATCCATTTGGTTATTAATAGTGACTTTACTTCCAATAAGAGAGTTATATCCAGGTCTAAGTAAAACTCTTTGTTATTTGAATGGAATCGACCCATAGAATTATTTAAAGTATTAACCTTTGCTTTATCCCTGCAATTTACTAACTTACGTCTCCAAATTCTTTTCTCAATGAAGACTCCTTGTTTTTGATGGATCTTTCCAAAATCTCTAAGACCTCAAAAGCCATGGATTCAGTCTCAATCCTGAAAAAAAAAAAAATCAAAACCCAAATTTTTAACCCGGTTTGGCCCAGTATAGTGCAAATATTAAACTTACGAGAAAGTAAATCGAGTACCATCTTTTCTCTGAATCCCCATCGTCACTACATTCATAGTTACCATCTGTAGGGGCCACTTCAGTTACCAAGATCTTGTTACTTTCAACTTTGAACATTTCTGCCAAGATTTTCCTAATTTTTTCCGTTAATTTTGATGTATTTTCTGGGCCCTCTCGAGAGTAATCTAAATTTCCGAACACCAATGAAAAAGTAGTTCGAATCAGTTCATTCTCCTCGATATCTTGGTCTTCAATACTCACCTACTGTCTTCCAACTGAATACAAACTTCTAAGATTTCTCTTCTCAGTCTTCAGTTGTTCTGAAGTTACATCAGAGACACCAGTGGAAGGCGTAGAAGTGGTGGTTGTGTCTTCCAATGTGGCACTTGTAGCAGTCGTAAAATTAGTAGTGGTACCGACTATTGTTGTATTTGAGGTAGTAGTGGGATCGGTTGTGTTTTCATTCCCGTGATTAGCTGTTTCATTAAATGGAGGATAGTGAAGAATGGGATGAATGGGATGAATGGGATGAATGAGACATGGGGGGTGAGGAGACGAAATGTTCCCAGTTGAATTCCCAGTGTTGTTTTGGTGATCTTGATGCATGCAAGGGTAGAGAATATCTTGGTAAGGAGCGGGAGGAGGAGGAAGATTGTGGTGACCATGGGGATGACGGCAATGGTAATGATGATGATGATGATGATGATGATGATGATGAGGGTAATTGCATCCAAGATTTTTAATTTCGCAATTCGAAACGATTTCCGAAGAGTTTCCTGGTTTATTCTCGGGGTTCTCCTGGTTAGAGTTAGTAGAGTTGGAATCTTCGTATTCGCTTTGTTGGAGCTTCATGCTCATGAAAGACGAATTTAAAGGTAATTGTAATTGAGGACCCAATTCATTAACGGGCAATATTTCTTGGATAGAAGACTCTTTTGGAGCAACCTTTTCTGCTGGTATGGTAAGATTATTCGATTTATTTGAAGTTTCCGGAAATTCCACTGTGGGTGTAGAGGGGCCTTCAGTTCCGGGTTCTTTATTCTCCATATTGTCGGAACTGTCTTTGAGATCAATATAGGGATTGTAAATCTTATTACCTTTAATGATGTTATTAAAGCCTTGAATGGAGATCTTTCCTATACTTATGGTAAGATGGTCAACCAGCTTCAGTACATTATATTGAAGGGATGTAAAAATGTCTGTTTTGTTGTTCTCATAATTAATGTAGGAATTGTCTGAGAAATCCTGAAATTTAACCTTGACCTTTTCCTTATTCTTGACCTTATTCTCTAATTTATTTTTGATTTCGAATTCCTCAATGGTCATATCTGGAATCAAAGGTAGAGAAAATTGCAATATTGCTATTAATATGAATCAGGAAGTAGTCTTGATAAACTTACTCTGAACAGTTATTGAATCATTGAGAGATTCCAAAGATGTTTCATTTGTAGTTAAAAGATTATCAACCAGTTCCGAAGATTCATTTAGCGACCTATTCAATTTTTTTTTCAAAGTCAGAAGGTTCTAATTGATCTGCCTAATTAAAAAAAAAGTACCTTAAAGAATCTTGAGAGAAAGCCGTTACAAATAATGCAAGAGCATTTAGTACGAAAAATTTGGAATTCATTTTTTCCTCTTTCCTAACTTAATTGGTAAATTGCAATTTTCCCAAAATTTATTATCTCTCAAACTTCAAGTTAATACTAAGAAGATTTTTAGTTTATACCCTATTATAGCAAACAATTCAGTAAATATATGAAGATTGCTATATAATTATATTAATACTTATCTATTTAAATTTATGCCGGCATATAACCAACTCTATCATTAAAACAAAATATACTTTCATTTATAAGCAAAAGTTCAAGATCAAATAACTATTGCTATTATATATTTCACTTTTAATTTGTTAATAATAAGCCTTGCCTTTTATTTCGCATTATTAATTACCAAAAACATTTGCCGCCAAATATTCGAGTTTCAATTAGCATTTTCACAGTTCCCACAATGTCAAAACCTAAGGCCCGCCTTCCAAGTTATTAATTCCCAAGTTGCATGTGGATTACATCTGAGCGAGGAATTTAGCTACAGGAAGGGAGTTTAAGAGGTGAAGTTGGTTGGAGTGAACAGGAATTACGATTTGGGTGAGTCAAAACAAGTTATTCCACCTTTTTTTTTTTTTTTTCTCGTTACCTCATTAAATTAAATTCGATCTAGTTAATGACTCGCTACTAAACTAATGAGCCAGCAGAGCAGCTATAGTGGTCACGAATATTAGAGCGTACTGAAGGTAAGATTGTCCTTTTGAAAAATATTCATGAGCATTACTCCTTCTGAAATGCCTCTTGTAGAATCTTCTAAGACCATGTTTAAGGCTGAACGGGTTTCTGTCAACAATCTCATACTCAATAGCATCCAATCCACTCTGACCTTTGCATTCTTCCGGTTTCAATAGGCACTGACAGTCTTGGGAGTCTGGGTTGTAGCTGCAGTGGCAGCCGGGGTTGAAAGGATTAATATAGCATCCACACAGTTTCGAGTATGGATTTAGGTTGCAGGGGCATCCAATACTGTAGGGACTTATTGAGCACCTTGAAATTATCGGAAGAGTAACATCGTTGCTGCAGGAAATTATTGCTCTGCATTCATCGGTTATCATTTGGTCTTCTCCATCGGTAGATTTATTGATTATGTTTTGGCCATTTTGGAAGTAGTTGATATGATCATTGTAACAGAAACAATCAACTCCCATGGGATTTGTATAACACCTGTATTCATTGTTGTGGATGCAGTAAATTGGATGATTAATACACATAAGTTTGATATTTTTGGCAGCTTTGAGACTGGCTTGGCAGAAGGGGTTGTGTTCATTATTGGCATTTTCAATTTTTCTCTGCCAGACAATAATCTTACCATATTTATTGTTGAAATCATTTTCAACTTGTTGTATTTTTTCTATCTCTTCGTAAGTGGGGTAATTAGCCAAAGTATTTTTAATAATGGATAGATCAAACATTATTCCCTTTAATTTACCATTTGAAAAAGTGCATTTCTCATTTCCATGGTAAAATCCATTCGAGTTTTCGGCATAGATCTCATCGATTACAATATCCTGGGGATGTATTTTCAACAAACTTGAGATGTTTTCCTTTAGCTGCATTGTGATTTGCTTATAATTCTCTTTTCTTTCATTGCAGAACGATGATTCCAGCAATGCTAAGGTTACTGGCTCAATATTATTTCCAATGCTTCCATTTATGTTGTTTCTTAAAGCTGGTAGCTTTATTTGGCTTGTGGGGATAGGAATAACTGGTTTAGTTGAGAGGATTGTCCCTTTTTCAGACGGTTTTGTGTCTGGAATTGCTGTTGTCGTGTTAGTTAAGAGCAAGGGTAACTTGACCATTAGCTTTTCACCTTTACTCATGAAAACGTCATCTTCACGAATTTGTTTATGTTCTTTATTACTCATTCCGTCAAATTCTATTAATTCTTCAGTTGGAGAATTAGCGATCTCATCAATATCGGTCGAATTGCTGGAGAAAGACGAAATTGCTGCCGAGGAAGTACTTGTTCGAACTGAATGATTGTTAATGGAGGATTTGGTGGGGGCTGGATGAGTGGTGGTGGAGGTTTTAGGTTTCATTACAGTGGAGGTGTTTGTGGCGGTGGTGGAAGTTTCAGAAACTCCAGTAACAGATGTTGAAAATTCTTCAATGGGAGCTGAGGTTGCGGCAGAGAAATCGATACCGGAAACCATCTCCGGAGTTTCAGTCAAGGGAGCTCCGGCGGTAGTAGAATCACTAAATTGTTTAAGTTCAACTTCTGGGTGATCTTTAAATACTGTTCCAGGTATGTTAGTGCTGGAGGAAGAGGCCATTGTTGATTCAAACGAACTCTCAACATTGGACTCGTCTTCAAATAACTCCTCATCAATGATAATTAGTGGTCCCCTTTTACTTTCCATGGACTGATGCAGAGAGTCAGAAGGGTGAATGGTAGTTTTTGTAGTGGTGATTGTTGTTGTTTTGGGAGCTGTCGTAGTTATTGCAACTGCAGTGGTTGAAATGAGAGCTTCAGCGGTGAAGGTATCAACGGCGGAATTAGAAGTAGTAGTAGTGGCTGGAGCTACAGTGATTCTTGTAGCTGTTGTGGCTGGAACCGTGGTATTAAGAGTTGTTGCAGCGGAGTTTTTAGTGATTGAACTTGTGCTAGTATAAACAGAATCTTCTGAGGTGGGAACAGTGGTAGTGGGAGTTTTTGGAGCTGCAGTAATGGGAACCGTAGTGGTAGGAACAGTGGCTGTGGAAGTTTCGGATGCTGTGGCGGTGGGAGCCGTGGAGATGGAATTTTCGGATTCCGTGGAGGTGGAGGGTTTGGATGCTGTGGTGGTGGGAGCCGTAGTAGTGGGAGCCGTAGTGGTGGGAGCCGTAGTGGTGGAAGTTTCGAGTGCAATGGCGGTGGGAGCCGTGGAGGTGGAAGTTCTGGAAGTTGTAGTAGTGGAGGTGGGAGCTGCAGTAACTGAGGCTGTGGCAGTGGAAACTGTAGTGGTGGAAGTTTTGGGGGCTGCAGCAGTGGGAGCCGTAGTGATGGGAGCTGTAGTGGTGGAAGTTCTGGAAGTTGTAGTAGTGGAGGTGGGAGCTGCAGTAACTGAGGCTGTGGCAGTGGGAACTGTAGTGGTGGAAGTTTTGGGGGCTGCAGCAGTGGGAGCCGTAGTGATGGGAGCCGTAGTGGTGGAAGTTCTGGAAGTTATAGTAGTGGAGGTGGGAGCTGCAGTAACTGAGGCTGTGGCAGTGGGATCCGTAGTAGTGGAAGTTTTGGGGGCTGCAGCAGTGGGATCCGTAGTAGTGGAAGTTTTAGGAGCTGTAGCTGTGGGAACCGTGGTGGTTCGAGCCGTAGCGGTGGAAGTTGTAGTAGTGGATGTTTTGGGAGCCGTAGTGGCGGAAGTTTTGGATGCCATAGTAGTGGAGACCGTATTGGTGGAACTGAGAGCTACAGTAGCAGGGACTGTGGCGGTGGAAGAGGTAGTTGTGGAAGTTTTGAGAGCTCCAGAAACAGCAGAGGTGGAACTTTTTGTAGTTGTATCTTTGGTAGTGAAAGTACCTGTACTATAAGTGAAATCTTCACTAGTTGAAGCTTCTGCGGTGCCTCCTATGGTAGAAATGTTGGTAGTGAAGGTTTTGGGAGCTTCTGTAGTGTAAGTTACAGTAATTGGAGTTAAAGTAACAGAAATAGTGGTTGTGGAAGTTCGAGGCGCAGAAGTAGCAAAAGTTCTGGATGAAATAATAGCGGGATCACTGGTACCTCCGAGAGCCATATTTGTCTCCGGGGCTGTATCTGTATAAGCAGCGGATTTAGTAGTAGTAGTAGTAGTAGTATCAAGAATTAAAGTTGAATTCTTTGGAACTGCAGTCGTAGAGGTGGAGTCACGGTTAGTAGAATTTGTTGTAAAATCAGTGAAAACTGCACCAGTACTTGGACGATATTTTGTAGAAGAGGTTGTAGTATAAACGTCTTCTGAAGTTGCTATATTTGTATCCGGGAATTCTTCAGCTGGATCAGTCGTCATTATGGGGACCCCACTTCCAATAATCATTTTGGACGGTATCAGTGTTTTTGTTAAAAGAGCCGTACTGAAAATAGTACTACCCGTAGTAGTAGTGGTTTCCATTAGATTTGTGCCAGTATCTTTTTCAGCTTTGTTCCCAACTGCCCCGGAAGTAAAGCTAGTGCTAACTGTTTCAGTGGTAGCCAATAAAGTTTTATTTTTACTTAAAATACTTCCATTGTAATTGCCTTTAGAGGCTCCATTGTTAGTATAAATATCAGAATCATTGCTTTCACTACTGCTATCAGCATTCAAATACTTACCAATTGGATTTTTTGAGAATATTAAGGCTGATAGACCTTTAGTATCACCAAGATCCCATTCAAATTTCTTATTATCCAAGCCTTCACCTATAAATGAATTCATTTTCACGGTTTCCCCTCTTTCTTCTTCCATTTTATTGCTTTCTGAAAATGGAAAAGAACTTGAAACCAAAGTACCTGTAGTAATACCCCTCATTTTTGTAGTAATGGTAGTAGTAGTGGTGGTAGTAGTTGTCGTGGTGGTAACGGTAGTAGTAGTTGTTGTTGTTTTTGGGGTAGTAGTAGTAGCAGTAGTAGTAGTAGTAGTAGTAGTAGTAGTAGTAGTAGTAGGTGGTATTGCCGCAGCTGTTGCAATTGTTTCCGGAATAAAAGTTGTACCTGAATTAGTTGCAACAGTAGTGGTTGAAGAAACAAAAGTTTTAGAGCCAGCTATGGCAGTTTTATTACTAGCCTCTCCAATTGCCGAGATAAGCCTTCCAGAAAAATCACCACTTTCCGATAAAAATGAATTGTTCAAAACGTTAACTTGGGTAGAATTGTCTTTTTTCCTAGAACCTATTCCAACACCGCCATCGGTGGCGTTATTGCTCTTCATTCTTGATAATTTATAAATGTTCAAGTATTCTCTTGGAATAGTCTTCATGGAACTTTTTAAATTCCCAATCTCCTTCAAATATAAATAATCCGGAAATGAATAATCACTATATTGTCTTTGTAAATCATTCTTATCGGGCACTTGCTTGCCACTGCTGTCGATTATTAATCCTGTATTTCTTATCTTTATCTCTATCTTATCTGATCCATTATTCTTGTCTTCCTTAGTTAGCTTTACCAGCTCTTTCGTCTCCGCTCTACTCAAACCCATAAGAGCAATTCCACATAATATTCCCAATAAGGAAAATAAACCTACTCCTTTTCTAACCATTTTATTTGCGTATTTCATCATTTATGCTATTACTATTTCTTCCTGTTAACCCTCCAGTCTATTATTACATGCGTTTTTTCTGCCACATAACTCTTGTTAATCTGATATTCATATATATTGCAAACCAAAACAAGTACTGTACGCCAAAATTCTCGCCATAGTTTCCATTTTATAATAATATCATTAATATCCCTTTTTCCAACATCTTCAACTTATCTACCAATTTCATACCTATATTCAGTTCAAACTGCACTTCTATTTATTTCTTCGCCGCCTTACGTCCGCACTACATGCCAAATTTTGCATGCACTACTTAAAAACAGTTGGGCGCCAAATATTGCATCTAGTTGCCCAAGCCATGTTTTAAATGCTGGTAATGGGCTTGGCGGCAACCGTGGCGAAATAATTAACTAGAAACTCAAAGAATAACGAGGAAAAAAGAGAAACGGGCAATTAATGAATGAATTCGAGTCATCATTGATCAGGCTTAAAAAACAGCAGGAAAATGAGAGAAAAAAATTTCTCTGTAAGAAACAGAGGGAAAGACTTATTCGGGAAAGCGCAGCCAAGTCCTCCACCTTCCAAGCCGACGAGTACTACTCAAATATAGAAAGGAAATTCCTCAAGCAACAACAACGGGCCTTTGCAAATAACGACTCGCAAAGTTGTCCCGCGGAAGAGTATTCGTGGATCCTCAAGCTAAACTTAAATCAAGAAAAATCTACCTTTCCAAACAACGGAGAAACCGACAAGGTAATACTCCCCAATGACCTTTTGAAGGTACTCAGCAGCAACGAATCCCTTTATCCCCTCTTTTTCAAAGTCAAATGCCTCAATGGAGGCGAAACCTGCTCCGAAGAAGCCGGTTCTAAAAAAGAAACCCATTGCGGCGTTCTAGACTACTCCGAAGACTCCGGATTCATCTCTCTACCAAACAAGATACTTAGGTGTCTTAACATCTCCCGCAACACCCTTGGAGATAGCGGCAGCCCTGAGACCATTTGGATCCAAATTTCCCATCAGTCTCTCCCAAAGGGAACATCCGCCTCATTCGAAATCGTCAACAACGACGACATATTCACCACCCATGATATCGAAGCCCTGCTACAAACCTACCTGAGAAACTACTTCAACACTCTAACCATTGGAGATACAATTGTGGTCAACCAACTGTACAGCAGCCTCTCCGAAAACTGCATTTCCATCATCGAAGTCAAACACCTGGAACCTGAAAACTCCGTGAGTCTGATAAACACGGATCTCGTACTCGACATCCATTACCACGAAAACCCCAATCTCTCCGGCAGCAACCACTCCCTCGAATCCCTTCCTTCTTCGAGGCTCCCTCTCAACCCCGTAACCAAAGCCATTAGCCTCGGGGACCTCACCAGACTCAACACAGGCCTCGAGCAACTCAAACTCCAAATCCCCCCTCCGATAAAAAAACTCCTTGACGACGACGCCGCAAGACTGGTAATAACTCTCTCCGGAAACGAACACTTGTCCGGATTTGATATATTCGTCTCTTTCCCGCCCATATTTGAGGCCTCTAGACACTTGCATATTTTCAGGTCATATTTTCACGAGGGCGGTAACTTTTCAATGGAAATCTCAAATTCTGATGTGACCGAGTACTTTGGGACTATCACGCAGAGCTCGAGTGAACGCTCGCGGGTCTCCTTCCCATCGATTCTGTTTGTCACCGTTGAAAAGCCTCTTGATGGTAATGAAGGTCCCCAGAGCGGAGACGCAAAAGAGACTTATGTCCAGGTGAGCATGCTCAAAAATTACACAAGTACAGAAGATAGTGCCAGAACTACCAGCGATGACGCCGGCAGTGCAGCGAGTAAAAGCGCCTCGGATCCTCCCCTTTCTGAGTGTAGCAACTGCGCAAGAAGAGTTCCAGCAAGTAACATGGAAATACACTCCGTGCAGTGTGAGAGGATTTATCAGAAGTGCGGAGTCTGCAATCTCGTCCTCAAAAGGCAAGATTTCAAGAGTCATACTCACTGTGTGCAATGCGGGAATTTGGGTCTCAGTGACAGCTACATTGAGGTCCACAATAAGCTATACCATCAAAATGCCAGGTGCAAGCTTTGCGGAATGGAGGGGATTAAACCAATACAACTTAAGGTCCACCAGACTCTGGAGTGCCCCAATAGAGTGATTCTATGCAGGTTCTGCAACAACTTTGTTCAAGCCGGCGTAGATGGCCATTCAGCAGACTTCAAGGACTCCTACTACTACAAACTAACCTCCCACGAGTCCTACTGCGGCTCGAGAACGACCGAGTGCACCAAATGCGGCAAAACTGTTCTAATCAAAGATCTCCAGTTCCACCTCAGACTTGCGCACCACTTGGACAACGATTAGTTTAGCTAGAAGACTCTTCTCACCTTTATAAATTCACGATTCTGTCAATCCTGATTCCGTTTTCAACAAAACATAGCTTGTCCTTCATCAGCCTATTTAAAACGCTGTATATCGATTCACCTGCATAACTCCTGCCTAACCTTGACAGAAGCATCTCTTCGAAATTCACGACGACCTCGTCCAGTTCCACGCACTTGCCCTTAGTAAATCCGCAAAATACGCCGCAAGGGCCTGTCCTACTTCTGCAGTTATACAGGCTTCTAAGCAAACTGTGGGTTCTCATCTGGCTGATCAAGATCTTTTTTAAAAGCTCTTTTTCGTTCTTCAAATCCTCGATCTTGCTGATCATCTCGGCTCTACCGATGGTTTTCGTTTTCTCACTGTACATTTCCCTAATCTTGCTCAGAACTCGGTCGACGCCCTCGATGAACTCCTGGCTCAAATCCTGCTCTTTCATCAAATCCACCTTCAGTTCTGCTTCCTTTTTGCCGCCGTCACTCTCCTGGTCATTCTCCAAATAAAGCACTACCTTAAACTAAAACGACAAAACAGTCAGTTGGAACTCCGAAGAACGGGGCCTCTTCGCCTCGCCAAACTTACCTTCTTAATCTCCAACTCTAGCCTCCTAATCTCCCACTTCAATTCGCACAGCATCGCCTCTACCAGCTCGCTGCTCGCTCCGACGTAATACCCGCTCGCCTCCTTCTCCCTTGTCTTACGCACCTCGATGTCTCCCACATCATTTACCCTGTAAATCTCGACCTCGGAATTCTTGTCCATTTCGCTTTCCTGTGAAAATACCTTCTATTATGGTTGCTGCTGCTGTTGTCACTACAACACCAAGTCAGTTTCTTGCAAACCGAATTCCGCTCGTTCCTGTGCCTATTTGCTTTCTTTCAGTTGGCTCCTTTTAGTCCCAGGCTATAAAATAACTCTTCAACCAGGTCAGCTCTCCAGTTTGTCCCTTCACCAAGTTATGGCCACCTCTTTCTCGCCTCCAGACAACCTCACTTTTGCTCTTATTTTTATAGATTCCCCTTCGAGCTCGTGATTTTCCGATTTTTCGTGATTCTACCTTTTCCCTTTTCCCATCAATATGTGAATTTAAGCACTTTCTACTAACTTCCCGCCAGTTATTTATCATATTAAGATCGGAACCCCCCTACATGCAACAAACCTGGATCCATCTGGCGCTAGAAGGCGGACAACTACCGGGACTGGGGGTGCCTGTTGCACCAGTGCACCAAGCTTTAGGCGGGAAAGTGGTTAGGGTGTGGACAAAATAAGTCAGTTAAAAATATGGAGAAAAGTGGAGGGGGTGACGCTAATTCTAAGTATCAGGGGCAAACATTCAGGAGGTTCTGGCACGTCTTGGTAGACTGCGTTCTCTTCAAGCGGATTCCTGCGGAATTGCGGGGCGCCTCACAGCTTTTTTCTCCTGTGGCTTTCTGCAGCCTTTGGGGGAATTTAGCCGTGATGGGACCATGGACCGAACTTATTCTTCTGAACTTCGATACAGCGTTCATTCAGCTCCTTCAGATGTTCTTTGCTGATCGATTTCTCGAGAAGCTTTTCTGTCGCGGCTAGAAGCTTGTCCAAGGAGGACTTGAGCTTGTCCTTGACCTCTAGAATGCTCCTGCTGGTCCCGGCGGACTCCTCTTTCTCATCCTGGCCGTGGGAAGGAGATAGATCGTCATTAAAAATGGTAGCAAAAATGTTGGAGTAGTGGTCTCTGTATCTGCGAATAATTTGGGACTTGGCCAGTTGCCTTTTGCTTTGTAAGCAAGGCCGGGCCGCACTCTTTAGAGTCTCCCTGGGGGTATTTAGGTCCTGAAGGTGGACCTCGTCATTCAGGTGGCTAGTATTAATGATTGTTCTCTCGTCCTGCTCTTCTTTTTCCTTGATTTCCCTGTTCTCCATCGAGTATTCGAAACTCTGCATGTTCAGGTGGTTGCCGTTGGGCTTCCTAAGTTCAGAGCCTTCTCCGCCAAGTTCAAGGTAACCATCGGAATCAAGTGCAGTCTCCAGCTCCTGGATGAAATTCACGTCCAGATCCACCTCGAACTGGGCCTCCAATATCAACTCGTTCCAAACATGAGGCAGGGAAATTATATTCGGATCGTTGGTTAGATTGTTAAAGTTAGTTTTACTTTTGGAAGAAAAGGCTTCAGTCTCCTCCGCCTCCTCTCTGGCAGTGACCTCGGAAGAGCAGTCGTCTCCGTCCTCGGAACCTTCTTCCTGGCCGCCGGAGTTGAAATAAGAGTTGATTTGGCTAAACAGCCGTCCAAAATTGCTCTTTCCGATCTCGTCCCTGAAATTCAAGAGCGCATTTCCGAATATCCCGCTCTTGGAGGAAGGAGTAGAGTACTTGATTGCATTCATTAGGTCGGCAATGTCATTCGAAGACAGTATGTCGCTCTGTATCCGCTGCAGCCTGTATATAATCAGCTTGTATATTGGAGTCCACCCCTGGGTAAAGAAGTCATCCCAAAACCTCCCTATAACGTTAAGCGGAATGCTATATGAAAACAGAGTCAGAAACCAATCGGTAGCCAGCATATCGACAGTCCCACCCTGCTTGGTGATGTGGTCCCACACACTGTAGAGCTCTTTCTCCAAGAGTTGGTCCAAAATCCGGCACTTCACGCGCAACCCCGGGAGGCCCGAAACAAACATCTCTCTCATCCCGTAGTTAAACATCAAGGAAGCCAGGAGCCTAAAGGCCTCCTGCTCGCTGCTGGAGTGCCAGAGTATGCAGCCAACCAAAAAGTTCATTCCTTGTACGTACCCGACGTCTAGATCCATCAGAGAATAAACCAACAAGATCTTACTAAGGTGGCTCTTCCCCTCGTGCTTAAAGTAAGACACCGAAGGGTAGGTCCTGCAGACGTCCATATATATGCTGTTCATAACCTTATTATTAAACAGCCTGTTCACCACCGCAGTCCCGGCTAGGTCTATTTCGACCATCTCGCTGCCGTCCATTCTGACAATGTACTCCACTATTGAAATAAGCTCCCGGTAGACTCCCTCCAGTCCGAACTCCCCCGACCTTGAAACCTCCAGCCACTCCTGCATCCTCCTGCATCTTCCCTGGTCGTCTTTCTCGCAATCGCAGTGCGGCCTCATCCCTTCTATCGCCAGGAAGCGAACGAAACTCAACTTCTTCCTGTCATACCCCCGCCTTCGGATGGAATGAGAAGATTCCGTGCCGGAAACCTCCCCTTCTCCATCACTCTTGGTGTTGTCTTTCAGTGTTTGCATGCTTGCCACATTATTCAAATTCGGAACAAAAAAGCCGTAAGCCCTGTCTACCGCCAACAAAGTAACAATGTTTCTCTGCTCTCGCGGATCCATTCAGTGCTCAGCAGCTATACTCCTTTTCAGGCAGCAGACCCTCTTAACCTGCTTGTTTCTCTTCCGCACCTAATTCTGCATTATACACCCAATCACTTTATCTAATCTTTACTCTCAGGCAGTATTGAATTTTTCCCGCCTAAACCTGCGCGACTTTTCGGTAAAGGGCGACAGTGAGAGTACGAATGTAAGTGGGGGGGAAGGGGTGGGCGAAGAGAGCCCATGCGCATATACAGGAGTTTTTGCGAACTAAATCAAATAGGTTTGAGAGAAAGCAGCTAGGGATTTGGAGCCTGCTAACTTCGCCGTTGTCATCTGAGTCTCCGAGATTCTGGGAATCTTTTCCGGACCGCAGTCCTGCCTACCTGGCGGAATTCCTCCTAGCCTAGTTCCCTAGTTTACTTTGGAATGCTTACTGTCGTATTCGAAGTCCCCTTTGACTCCCAAATAAACCCGTTGAGAAACGCCTATCTAATATTTCCGGTGTTGAGCCTTAATCCACTGTCCCTGTCTCTCCTCACTCCCAACTATGGTGCTTTCATTCCGGCCTTTTGGAAACCAGTGGTCGGCCTGCATGCAGAATGGACGCCCGTTGGCGCCGGCGGGAACCCATGGGGACTACTTTGAATGCTTGTGGCAATTCATGGCCTGCGCAAGGAAAGCCTCAATGTGCCAAATGTCCTTGCTTCCCAGCTTCAGAGTATGGGAGTAGTGGGCGGCGGCGTTAATGATTACTGGGTGAGCGCTGGCGGAGACGATGGAAAGTAGCTGCTTGGTGAGAGTCACGAGAATCAAGTCCGCTGGGATGCAACTGCAGAGGAGGTCGTACAGCGGCTCTCTCGCGTCGAGCAGAGTCTTGGGATGAGGGTTCTTGATGATCTGAAGAGAGTGAGGATTCGGACAAAGGTTAGAGCGAGCGCTCGCCTCGCACGGACTCGGGACTTACGCTTGTGGCTATGTCGTTGCAAACTCTTTGCCAGGGGAGCTTCATGCTGCTTGGAGGGTTCAAGAAGGACTGCGTGTACGCTGTTTCAAGGATGAGAATGGCCCTTCTGAGATTGCACTCCGATTCGACCACGATTTGCTGCAGGTAGTCGTTCGAGACCCGGAGGCCCTCCGAGCCGGAGATGAATTTCAACACGTCAAGCACCTCTTCGGGCGATGGGAGAGGCACTCTGACGCAGAGGCAGCGACTTCTCAAGGGCGGGATGATCGAAGAGAGTTGCTCGCAGTGCAGGATTAATCTGCTGTTAGCGGAGTACTTTTCCATTGTTCTCCTTAGTCCCGCCTGGGCCTTCATGGAAAGAACGTCCGCCTCGAGAATGGTGAACACCCGGTAGTTCGGGCCCTTTGAGAAAAACGACCCCGCTCCCATTTGCGAGCTCAGCTGCTTTATCAGGTACTGGGTGACCACTCCATCCTTCGTGCCCAAATCCGGAGCGCTAATTTGCATGTGGTGGGAGCTTTGACAAAGGACGAACTCGCTGTTAGTGCCCTCCGGCCTGATCATGTCCGCCTTAACCTGAAGAAAACCCGTTAGTTGCCTCAAAAGAGGGGGCAGGGCAGAGTGGCCCAAGCTCTCCAGTTAGAGCTCCGCCCAGCCGTCCAACCTACCTTTTCTACGGAATCCCCGAAAATCTCCCGCAAGACAGAGGAAATCCTCGTTTTCTTTCCTCCTCCAGAGGGACCGTAAAACAGAAGGTGTGGGATGTTGCCTTTGGAGTTCGACGTTATTTTCCTCAACAACTCGTTCAACCCTTTGTGGCATTTCAAATCCGCCATGTATCGCGGCTGGTACTTATCTATCCAAAGCATGGCCTACAAACGAAGAAATTCTCCTTTAATTCAAACCTCACGCCCGGCTTCAACCTCGCCTTTTCTCTGCTGCTTCTCCTGTTACTTTCGACACCAATCGCAACGGAAATTAAACCTACGAGAAAGGGCACCCCCGGCGCCAAATTCGCCCCTTCTATTTTATTTTCCCACAAGAGGGTAGAATGCGTGCGGACACCCGGGGCTCTCTCTGGGAGCTCCACTGTACTTGAGAAGGGAGAAAGCACCCGAACAAAAACTTGAGCCCTTCCAAGTAAGCACATTTTCGGCCTGGGGGCTTCCAGCTCTTTGGCGCCGACGTCCGCCGGGTAATAGTGGACTCGCATGCAAACGCAACACATGCTTACATGCGCCGAATACCGGCGTAAAATAAGGGGTGTGTCCACATGAAACTGAAAAGGGAAACAGGGACAGGCTGGAAGGGAGCGGAAAGACAGGAAGGCGATTAGGAACCTAATTATCCGGCTAACTATTTTTGCACATGTTCTCGTTGTTCTCGCTATAATCGCTGCAGTTTGCGGCTCTGGAAGAGTCTTCGGAGGCTAGCAGCTGCTTAGGAGGGTCTTCCCCGCAGGTGTACTTGACTATAAACGGGTGCTTTAGCATGTCAGATATGGTGATTCTGTTCTGGGGCAGCTTCTGCAGGGCGGCGTGGATAAAGCCAACCAGAATAGGAGACCAGTGAGGAGAGTACTCCGGCTGTTTGTTCTGGATCAGGTAGTACTGGACGTTGTGGCCCTGGTTCGAGGGGAAGGGCGGCTCTCCCCTGACGAGCTCGTAGCACAAAACTCCCAGAGACCAAATGTCGACCTCCGGTCCGTACTCCTGCTTCCTGGTGATCTCCGGCGGAAGGTAGTCGTAGGTCCCGCAGAAGGTCCTCCTCCTGCTCTTGTTGTTGTTGATGTGCGAAGACCAGCCAAAGTCCGCCAGCTTCAGCTGTCCGTCCACTCCAATCAAAATGTTCTCCGGCTTAATGTCCCTGTGTATTACATGCTTCCTGTGGCAGCACTGAATCGCCTCGATCATCATCTTCATGTACCTTGCCGCCTGGTACTCCTTCAGAGGTCCGTCCGTGCAGAGCTTTTCGTACAGCTCTCCCCCGGGGGCAATCTCTATTACCAGCCAAATCCTGCTCTTGTCCTCGAACCACGCGTACAACTGGAGGATGTTCTCGTGCTTTAGGTGAGCCTGAATCTCGATCTCCCTTCTTACCTGAACCTCCATCCCGCTCTTCACCAGATTCTTCTTCCTCAAGGCCTTGAGAGCCACGATGTACTTGGTTCTTCTCTCCCTCGCGAGGTACACGGAGCCAAACTGCCCGCTCCCCAGCCTCCTGCCAATGTCAAAGTCGGAAATGCTCAGCTCCGGACAGTGCAGAGGGCACGCCAGCGCCAGGTCCGAAATCGAGTACATCCTCGGGGCCCGCAGGTAAGGCGAGCTCCTTCGAATCACCCTGGTTGTCGTCATCCTCTTCTCGCTGCCGTTTCCATCCTCGTTAGAGCCCGTTTTCACGCTCTCCGGCATCCTTCTCAGCTCCCACTCCTCAACTCCGCGCGCTCCCCTCCGGGCAAAAAGAAAAAACAAACACAAGCTGATCCGGCCCAACCAGACCGGCCCCTGCCCTTACTGTCCGCTCCCGTCCTAACCGCTCCAAGCCTGGACCGAGAACGAATAGCTCTGCTCCCGCTAAATCCGCCCTCTCACGAGTCAATTCCTTGTTTCCCGTCTTCCTCGCTCTATTTCTTCTTCCTCCGTCTCGTTTTCCCTTTATTCCCAGCCTTTTCCTCTCGCCTCTTTTCCCCCACACTGCAGTTCCAATCTCATTACTGAAAATCAAACAATCGCCGCTTCCCGCCTAAATGCCCAAACCCTCCCGCGCAAATACTCCCCCAGCTGCACACTGCGGCCCCGTAAGTAGTGCCGTACCCGCCCGACCTAACTGCTTCCCCCCACGGACCCCCGAAATTAGTTATACGTCTGTCCACATGCAAATAACTATTTATATTAAGTATCGGGATTCCCAGATAGGTGGGAAATCAAAAATTTAGCGCACGGCGGCAACAGAGCAAACTGAGGAAACAATCACTTTAACCCGAAAAGAGAGCGAAAGGGAATTCTTAGAGAAATCAGCAACTGGTTGAGATTCATCGTCAGAGAGAGAAAGTTTTGAGTGCTTTGCGCCGTCTTAGAGTTCAACGAGTCCTTGGGAGAAATGCCGGAGATATACAGCCTTCCCTCTTTTCGCCAACTCACAGAGTATGCAAAGAGACAAAAGTGCATACACCTGAAGGACCTGATCAAGAACGAGGTGAGGAACTCGTGTCTGACGGCCACTTTCGACGGGATTTTGCTGGACTTCACGAGACAACACCTGGACGAGGAGGGCTTCGAGCTCCTCATCAAGCTGGCCACGGAGTCGAATCTGCTGGAGAAGATCAAGCTCCAGCTCAAGGGAGGCATAATCAACACCACCGAAAGAAGGTCCGTCCTCCACACCGCCTTGCGATCAAAGAGCACCATTCCGATCACTCTCTCCTCCGGCCAAAACGTGCTGAATGACGTTGCCGAGGTGAACCGCAGAATCTTCAAGTTCGCCAACGCCGTCAGGAAGGGCGAACTCTTGGGGTCCACGGGAAAGATCCTCAGGGACGTCATATGCATCGGAATCGGAGGCAGCTACCTCGGGCCGGAGTTCGTGTACGAGGCCTTGCGGACGACTCCGGAAGGGTTTGAGAGCTCCAGCGGCAGGAGACTCCGCTTCTTGGCCAACGTGGACCCCATAGACATCAGGAGAGCCACGGACGGACTCCACCCCGAGACTACTCTGGTGATCATCGTGAGCAAAACCTTCACCACGGCCGAGACAATTCTGAACGCCAAAACCATCAAGGAGTGGCTCCACAAGACCCTCAAGAGCGAGGCAGCGGTGAGCAGGCACCTCGCCGCCGTGAGCACCAACATCAAGGCCACCTCCGACTTCGGAGTCCCCGTGGACAACGTCTTCGGCTTCTGGGACTGGGTGGGAGGCAGGTTTTCGGTCTGCAGCGCCGTGGGGCTCGTTCCTCTCTCCATCCACTTCGGCCCGAACCTGGTCCAGGACTTCCTGGACGGCTGCTGGGAGATGGACAAGCACTACGAGTCCGCCCCCATAAGCAAGAACCTCCCGATTCTCCTGGGCCTCATCGGAGTTTACAACTCCACCTTCATGGACAAGAACTGCGTGGCCGTGCTCCCGTACTGTCAGGCCCTCTGCAAGTTCCCCGCCCACGTCCAGCAGCTCCTCATGGAGAGCAACGGCAAGAGCTCCAGCATTGACGGCGAGGCCCTGCAGGACAAGGTCCGGACGGGGCCCATTTTCTTCGGGGAGCCCGGCACCAACGCCCAGCACAGCTTCTTCCAGCTCCTCCACCAGGGAATCAACTCCACCAACTGCGAGTTCATTGGCTTCTCGAGGTCCCAGCACGACTTCCAGCTCCTGAGCGAGCCGATTTCCAGCCACGATGAGCTGATGTGCAACTTCTTCGCCCAGCCGGACGCCCTTGCCATCGGAAAGACCCAAAGGGAGCTCAACCACGAGGACTGCCCGGAAAACCTGATTCCCCACAAGGTGTTCCAGGGCAACCGGTCCTCCATCTCCCTCCTCCTCCCCGTTTGCAACGCCCACTACCTCGGAAAGCTCCTCGCCCTCTACGAGCACAGAACCGCCGTCGAGGGGTTCATCCTGAACATCAACAGCTTCGACCAGTACGGAGTGGAGCTCGGGAAGGTCCTCGCCAAAGACATAAAAAACATCATCTCCCTCAAGAAGAGCAACTCCCCTCCAGAGCTGATCCAGAGCAAGGAGGAGAAGATCCCGGGACCCACTCGGAGAATGATCGACTTCTACCTCAAGAGCTCGGAAGACCTCTCCTCCCCCTAGAGGAGCCGCCGCCGGAGGAGTGACCCCCGACCCAAACGGCCCCACGCCCTCCGCCCCCTCGCTCTCCCGGAGAACCGAAGCCATGAGCCAGAACTAGTTCTTCGCAACCTCCACCAGGTCGTGCCTCACGTAGTAGTAGAAATCCTCCCTAGCCTTGTTCTGAGCGACCGCTAACCTGTACTTCTTGGACCTCAAGATCCCCATGACGTCCTTCAGGTACTCGCTGCTCATCTCCTTGGGCTTCTTTATCAGGTCCGTCGTTATCAGCCCGTGCGCCGGCGACACCACCGCGGGCTCCACCAGCCTCCAGAAGTGCCTCGGATCCACGGAGTAGCTGACTTTCCCGCCGTTCCCCAGCTTGCCGATGTGGCGGGAAAGCCCCAAGAGGCTTTTGTTGAGCCTCTCGAGGGCCTGGACCTTCTTCCTGAAGATGGCCTTGGAGAAGAGTCCCTTGGGCCTGTTTTCGGTCCTGAGGCTGTCGTAGCTTTCCATGTAGGACGAGAGGATTAGCGGGAAGAACGAGAGGTAGGCCCATCTAGTGTTTGTGGGGAGCTCCTCGTAGAGCAGCGACTTGAGCATGGTGACCGCGGCAATTATGCTGGCGGAGGCGATGCTCCTTTCCTGGTTGAGGTGGAGGATCTTGAGCTTCTTGTGCCCCGAGGAGAAGAAGGTCAGTCTCTTTTGCTTCTTGGAGAGCTCGAGGGAGAACTCCGCGAACTTTATTCCGCTCTTAATGATGCGGTGGTACTTGGCCCTTTCTTCCCTGTAGCTGCGTATTGTGTTGTCGAGGGCGATGTCTTCGATGCTAAAGTGCCTCATCTGCCTGGTGTCAAACTTCACAAAGGAGTCCTCCGCGGAGTGAGTCTCTCCTCCCCTCCCGAGCGGACTTTCCTGGTTGATGCTTTTGTCCGAGTCGATCTCGGCGAGGAGCTTCTCCATCATTGCGTTTTCCCTTTCGAGGTTGATGCCGAAGGACTCGCGCCCGTGAACCCCCGAGGCACCCTCCTCCAAACCTCGGGACCTGGGAGAGGTGGAAGGCCTAAGTTAACTCGCTCTAAAGCTACCTCGCGGCCCTGCGCGCGGGCCGCGGACTTGACTTACCTCGCGAAAACCAGATCTTTGCTTACTAAGCAGACTAGGAGGACAGCCCCCGGAAGGAGCCTGAGGCTGTTGGAGCGCATGCTTTCCCTTTCGGCTGCGCGCAAAGTTCCCTGCCGAGCCAAATTGCCCAAAGCAGGCTTCCAATTGACTAACCGTTTGAGTCCTGAGAGTGAGCACTGGCTTCGAGGCCAGTCCGCCAGGGCTCAGCTAATCTGCCTTCGCCACTGCCTCCCGAGACTTTCCCCTGGAAGGCGAAGCAAGACGAGGCGCAGTGCGGAACTCCGAATTCGCTAAACTCCGAATTCGCTCAGCTCCCCCCACCTGCATGCAGTCGGGGACTTGAAACTCAATCTCGAGAACCGGAGCCGACCTAGGACCGAAACCGAGACGAAACCAGGACCGGGACTGGGCCTGGAACCAAAGCTTGAATCTTCTACTTTCCCCAAACTCCGGCCAAATGCGACCTTCTGAAGTCGGAAATATTTCAATCTGCAAACTAAATGCCTTTTTTAGATTGCCCTTGGGGCGATTCGCATCTGCCCGCCAAAACCCGCCGGTTTGAAGATTTCGCTCTCGCCCCGGCGCTCCTGAACACCGCCGAGCCGACCCTCCCGCGGAAGACGCCGGCGGCGGACTTTCAGCGGCGAGGACCGCAAGTCCCGGAAGACCCCGACCCCACCGAGCAAGCCCTCGCGAGTCGCACGCCCGAGGCTTCGGCCGGCCTCCTCCAGACCGCCGCTGCGCGCGCAACCCCAAGACCGCCAAGCGCCCCACTCCTTTCGGGCGGGAAACGAGGCGCCCTCGTGGCGCCACGGTGTTCCGCCTCCTCGGACAGGCGGGCCCCGGTACCCCAGAATTAAATACAAGGTGCGTCTTGTGGAAAGGCCAAGTAGAGCCACGCTGAGGCGTAAATTTAGATTGACGGCGAGTGAGGGTCGCAGAGAGGGTAAATAGGAAAGAGAGGAAAGTAGTTGAATAACCGAGCGATAGGGCCATTTGGCAGAGGCATAACAGATACACTTGTGTATATTTATATATATTTATATATATTTGTATACACATACGCTTGTGCTGAAGTTTGCGAGCAGCGACGGGAATTGCCTCCGTTGAGATTAAGTAGGGGCACCGAGGAAGCGGAGAAGAAGGCTTCTAGGACGACTCAGGACGGCAATTTGGGACGCGAAGGGACTCAAGGAAGCCGGGCAAGGAAAGAAGACGACTCTTGTGGAGCTTTGTTTTAGAATCTCTTGGGACTACACGGTTGAAGAACTGACAGAGCGAGTCGGGAGATATGGTTCACGAGTACATCGGGAGTAAGATCACCATCATTTCTCGGAATGACAAAAGGTACGAGGGAGTCCTGCACTCCATCGACGTCGAGAAGTCCACCATCACCTTGAAGGACGTTAGGTACTTTGAGAACAGCCAGGGCGGGACCTCGGGCCCGGCTTCCTCCACGGTCTTCGAAATGATTGTGTTCAGAGGCAGCGACATCACGGACCTGGCGGTTTGCCAGCCGAGCACCGGCAGCAGCAACAAGGCCGGGCTTCCGGACAGCCCCGCAGTGGTCTCCCTGAACGAGGGCTCCTCCCCCGAGCCCTCCCCGCCCGACGCCGGCTATCCGAACCAGCCGAGGTCGGGGGGCGGCCCCAGGGCCTCCAAGGGCTCTCCGAAAATGAGCTACCTCGGGGCCTCGGGCGGAAACCCGCCCTCCTCGAGAGGCGGCCAGAAGGACAGCTCCAAGAACAGACAGAGAGGCGGAGGTGGGCACTCCGGAAGGTCCTTCAGGGGCGGGGCCCACTCCCACCACGGAGGCGGGAGCCACCAGAGGTCGTACGTGGTCGGGGAGCTCAAGCCCAGAATCAACCAGGCTCTCAAAGCAGAGCTTGAGACCGACTTTGACTTTTCTGAGCACAACAAGAAGTTCGACAAGGCCCTCGGAGACAGAGTCGGGGCGGCCTCCCCCGACCAGCCCGTCAGGCCCGGAGAGTCCGCCTCCGAGCTGCGCCCCGGGTCCGCCTCCGGCTCGCCCGGAAGCGGACCCGACGGGGCCGGCGGCCAGGACGAGGCCGGAGGCGCCTCCGCGGAGGCCCCGGACGCGAGTCGCAAGGGGCTCGCGGTCGGGGGCTACAACAAGGTCTCCGGCTTCTTCGACAGCATCTCCTGCGAAACCCTGGACCCGGAGCGCTCCAGGAGGTCCCAGGGCTCCTCCGACCCGCAGGCCAAGGCTCAGCGCGAGAGGCAGAAGATGATCGACAGGGAGACCTTCGGGACCTCGGCGGTGAGGTCCCGCGGAAACTCCTACAACAGAGGCCCCCACAGGAGGGGCGGAGGAGGGCACAGGGGAGGCGGGTTCCACGCGGGCGGCAGGTTCAACAGGAGAGAGGCGTAGCCCTCCCGCCCCTCCCTCTTCGGACCTCCGGGGGCGCCGGCAGCTCCTTGCGTGTTTGCATGCAGCATACACTCCGCCTCCCTCCCTCGGGGCGGGTCCCCGACGGCCTCCCTTCTTCCGGGCCGGCGCGGCCGCCGGGGACTCTCGAGAATAGGAAAGTCGCGTTAATCTAAAACTTTCAATGTGTTTGCTCTGTCCGTTCCGTTTCCCTCCTTCTCTCCCTCCGCCTGCGGCCCCGGCCTCTCTTTGCAGCGTCCCCGGCCCTCCCCGTTCGGCCCGGGCCCTGGGCTCGGGGGCGGAATCCAGTTTCCCGCCTTCTGGGTGTAAATTTGGAAATGAGGAAAAACGGCACCCGGCAGTAACGAGGGTTTGAGCAAGAAAACCGGAAATTCGGAGAGGAAAAAGAGATTTGCTCGGACGCTTAGATGGAGATCGTCCTCTTCAAGATATCGGCTTAAGAGGGTGAAGAAAAGTCTGAGAGAGGAACGGCGGTCGTCTGCGCAAGATTCCCGACTGTTCCAGCAAGCAATAGGTGTGCATTTGCGGTTAAGGCAGGTCCTCCCCGGGCGGATCTGTGAGTGTCTTTTACAGAGTAGAGCCCGAAGGCCGGCTGAAAGTCTTAGAGAGGAGCAGGGACCTCGCGAGCCAAGGGGCGAATTGCGGCTGCTTGATGAATAGAGAATGCTCTTGCTGCGGCTGCTGCTCAGAGTCTCCCTGTACCTGGTGGTGCCGGTTTTGGCAGGGAAAGACTACTACAAGATTTTGGGAGTCCCGCGAAACGCGAACGAGTCCCAGATTAAGAGGGCCTACAGGAAGCTAAGTCTCAAGTACCATCCCGACAAGAACCCCGGGGCCAAGGAGAGGTTCATGGAGGTTGCGAACGCCTACGAGGTTTTGGTGAACCCCGAAACCAGACGCAAGTACGACGCGTTTGGAGAGGAGGGCCTGAAGTCGGAGGGGTTCGGGGCCGGGACCGGGGCGGAGCCGGGGTTCGATTTCGGGGGCTTCGGCGGATTCGGCGGCTTCGGCGGCTTTGGCAGCTTTGGGGAGTTTGGAGGGTTCAAGTTCAGCACCGGAGGGAACACCTTCCATTTCGGAGGAGGAGGTGGGTCCAGGCACCAGGGCGGCGGCTCCAGAGCGCACTTCGAGTCCCAGGGAAGCTCCTACAACAACATCTACTCCAACGTCAAGCACGTGACGGAGCTCTCGGCCATGTCTGCTGGCGAGATTAGGGAGAAGATAAAGTCCAGAGAGTGGATTATGGTGATCAACTTTTACAGGCCCGGCTGCGGCCCCTGCAAGCAGCTCGTGCAGGCCTACGGAAACGTGGCCAAGGTGATCTCCCAGTATGACGTCGAGTTCGGGGCGGTGAACTGCGACACCCACTACCAGCTTTGCCAGTCCTACAACATCGAGAGGTACCCCCACCTGGTGATGCTGATTAAGGGCAAAAACAACCACCTGGTGTACGCTCCGAAGCCCGGGGCGAGCAACCCGTACAGCGAGTCCAACATCGGGAAGTGGATCACGGAGAAGATGCCGGACCAGTCGGTGCGAATAAGCACTCTGCAGCAGGCGCTGCAGTGGCTGAGGCTGGGAAAGCACATCCCGAAGGCGGTCCTGTTCACGAGCAAGGACTCCTCCTCCCCCCTGCTCAAAAAGATTGCGAAGGACTTCCAAAACAGACTGAATCTGGCCATAGTCTCGGTCCACAGCGACTGGCTCAAGAAGGTCTTCTTTCCGACTCCCCACATGGAGGCGTCCAGGCCGTCCTCGCCGCCCTACATCCTCTCCGTAGAGGAGGTGAGCGAGACGGGAGACTCGGCCGCGCTGGCCTCCGGAGAGTGGATTTCGCTCAACACCATCTCCCACGACGTGGTCACCTTGACTCTGAGCAGGATCGTCGGGTCCTTCAGAGCAAGGAGGCAGCAGAGCATCGGCGAGACTCTCCGAAGCAAGGTCCAGGAGCTCTCCTTCGAGCTCGTGGCCTCCAAGGGCACCTGCTCCGAAACGGACTCCAGATTCTGCGTACTCCTCGTCTCCGAGAAGGAGGACTTCCACATTGACAAAAGGTTCGAGGGCCTCTCCTTCAAGTACAGAAACGACCCGATCGGCTTCTTTTGGATCTCGGCCTCCAAGGATGGCAAAAACGCCCACTTTGTGAGAACCTTCAAGTGTCCCTCCCGCTCGGCGTCGGCCGGCTCGAAGTCCTCGAGGCCCTGCATCGTCGTCTACAGGGCCAAACGCAGAAAGTTCCAGGTCTTCGAAGACTTCGAGGCGCTCGCCGAGTTCCTTGATGGACTTCTGGACGGGTCCCGCTCCCTGTCTTCCACTATCCCCAGGTCAGAACCCATTCCCATCCCCGAGAGGCCCCGTCCCCCCCCCCGGCTCCTCTTCCAGAGGCGAGCGGGACGACGAGTACAGCGACTCCGAGGAGGACGGCGAGAACTACGCGGAAGACCACTCTGGAGGGCACTTCAGGGAGGAGCTCTAGCAGGGCCCCCCTGCTCCCTCCTCCGTGCATGCGCGCATGCACGCGCGCAGAGGACGGAGCGCCTTGGGCGGGAGTCCCCACCTTCTTTCCTGGGCCTCTCCTTGGCTCCCCGAGCCACCGCCTCCGTCGGACGGCTAGAGACCGCTTCCCCCATGTCCGTGGGCCGGACTCCTCTTTCGCCCCTACTAGGTATATTAATAGCTGAATACTTTCCTCCTTTTTCCCCCGCCCCCCGTCCCCGCTCGTCCGGGTGGGGTGGCGCCTGATTTTGGCGGGAGCGCATGTACTGTGGCTCGGTGGCTTTGCGGAATTAACAGTTTAAGAGTATTTGCGAGAATTCGGAGATAACCCGATTTTGCAGCTTTCCCTGGTAAATAGCGAGGATACTGCCGTGAGCCGCGATCCTTGGCACTGGAGCCCGGAGCTCGCTTGCGGAACTCTAACTTGTCTTTCGAAAGAGGCCGGACTGGCACAGAAGCGGAGGTGGGGAGCTGCGAGTCGAGGCCGAGAAGCTGGAAGCTGCGGACTGAAGAAGCTGGAAGCCGGAGAGGAGCGGGTCCGGCACAGGTGTATTGCGTGGACGCTGTCCGAGCTGGAGCTTGAGTTCGCACTTGCGCTCATCCTGCGGAGGGTGACTGGTTCGTCGGCTGGTTGGCCCTTACTCTCCCGAGAGACCGGGGGTCTTTGGAATACGGCGGAAGCTCTGCGCCAAGCGCCTCGCAACCGACGCAGCGGAACCCCGATAGATTAGGTGGCCGAGGAGGAAATGGATAGTAAGACCCAGCAGTTCTTCAAGGACATAAAGGAGAGGGACCCTCTGAACAATAAATGCCTGGATTGCGGAGCGGCGCACCCCCAGTGGGCCTCCGTCTCGCACGGAAGCCTGATTTGCCTGACGTGCAGCGGCGTCCACAGAGGATTGGGAGTGCACATCAGCTTCATCAGATCCATCACGATGGACAGCTGGACTCCGAAGCAAATGAAGATGATGGAGGCCGGAGGCAACTCCAAGTTGAGCGAGCTGTTCAAGGAGTACGGCCTCGACGGGTGCGACATCAAGAAGAAGTACAACTCCGGAATCGCTGCGTACTACAGAAGAACGCTCAAGGACTTGTGCGAAGGAGTCGCTCCCGGGCCCAAGCCCTCGATCCCCGTCGGCTCCTCGGAGCACGTCCCCGAGGGCGGCGGCGGACCCGGGAATGCTGCCGCCGGATTCGGTAGTTCCGGCGGCAGCTTTGGCAGTGCCGGCTTCCCTGGCGGCAGGGGCCTGTCCCAGATGGGCTCCTCCTCCGCCGGCGGGGGCTCGGGCGACGGCAAATTCGCGAGTCTCTTCGACCGGAACATCAGCTCCATGGGGTCTTCCGCGAGCTTTGGAGGCATTTTGGGCAGCCTGTCGTCTCTCGGCATGAAGGTCATCTCCAACACCAAGAATTACGCAGAGAGCACAATCAACCATGTAAGTGAGCGTGGTATAATCGAGAGCGCAATAGACTCCGTTAAGGCCGGAGGGAGCTACATCGAGGAGGCGGGCAGAGCCGTCGTAGAGAAGGTCCAGGACGAAAAGTTCTGGTCCAACACGGCTTCCTCCGTGCAGAGCTCCGCGCAGTGGGTCAACGACACCATCCAGACCAAGATTTCCGGGGTGAATGAGGCCATCCAGTCCGCAATCGACCCGGGCAGCTTTACGGACCCCTTCAACGTTTACAATGACGAGCCCTATGCCGGAGGTGACTCTTCGAGGAGTCCCCAGAAGCCCCCAGACTCTAGGGTCCCCTCCAGGCCCGCCTCCTTCGGCAGCCCCAGCCTGGGCAAAGGCTCCGAAAGCAAGACCTTCCCCGCGTCCGAGTCGCTCATCTCCAGAACCCCGTCTTCCTCGGGAGACAGCAAGACCTCCCAGCTCGCCGACCCCGGCGGCTCCAAGGCCGGAGTCAAGAACATAAACCTTTGGGAGGGCGACCTCGGGGACGACTGGGAGCTCAAAGACTTCAAAAAAGGCATCACCAAGTAACTCTTTTCACTCCGGGAGCCTCTTGCGTAGCTCCCGAGTTGTGGCGCCAAGCGCCGCCCTATTTAGGACTTATAAAGTGTTGACTACGTGTTTACATGCGGGCTCTGCGCTCCTCTTTCTCCGTAATCCTGTGTGCGCCTGCGGGCGCACGAGTATCTCTCCGATCGGGGTGTTGGACGGCCTGCGTGGAGACCTGGATGCGCTTTCGGAGCTGCCCGCGGCCTTGAGGGTGGGGAGGTGGAGCGGATGGCAGAAGGGTGCTGCTCTCGGTTCGGGAGTGTCTGCTCCGCTCGTTTGTTGGCCGCGGCTACGCCCGATTCCCAGTCACAAGCCTTTAAGCTTTTCTCTTTCTGGATTTCCCGGAGAGGGGCAGACCTTTTTGGTTTTGGCGGCAAAAGTAGCCTGATAATTTGCCGTCAAGTCTGCTCCGAGAAGTCACTTATAAATTGAGCGACTAGGCCCCGAGTGACGAGTAAATTTACTGACACTCCCCCAGGCCTCTTCAACTGCTGAATCTTTCCCCTTTACTCGTCTCGCTCTCCCAAAGGCGAGCCTGGACATGCTGAGGATGAGCGACGAGGATAAGGCCGAGCATGTTTTGAAATTTTGGGAAGAAAGACTTGTGAACCCGGAGAGCGAGAAGTGCTGGGAGACCAGGAACCTGACTTCGAGCGAAACCTTTGAGAGACTGTCTTGCATTTCCGAGGTTTCTGAGTCTCGCTCGCTTCCGGAGCTCGTGAACAACCCAAAATTCAAATTGCTGACGGCTCCGCTGCTTAAAGACTACCACTCCGACTTGGAAACAAAGTCTTTGGAGAAGGTTGCCCGGAATGTGCTGGACTACTACTTTGAGTACGTTTCCGGGTGCACGGGGGATCTTTCTCAGAGAGTTGCCCAGTTCGAGATTTTATGTATTTCGATTCTGTTCCTCAATATTTACATGCAGTCAAACTGGACGGGTCCGCCCTTTAAGATCGAAGACGGAGTGTCCAGGGACTGGAGACCTGAAAAGAATGAGGCTTCGAGTTCGGCAGGCTGCCCGGGAAGCGCGTCCTTGGTGACGGAAACTTCGAGCTCGGACGGACAAGAGTTCGGAAGCGAATACCACAGGGAGTGCAAGTCCTCCATGGAAATTGACGGGGAGTGCCTGTACCAGAAATGCAACTCTGCTCCGTTTTTAACCTGGAGCGTATTGCTGATGGAGTTCCTCTCCAACAGGACCAGGGATTTCCAGAAGAAAGACCGTGAGGGGGAACTCGGCGAATTGCATAGCGGGATTCTGAAATTGGCCCAGTCGCGAGTGCTGGGGAATGAGGTACCCAGGCTGGGCTTCATAGACTTCTGGAAACAGAGGTTTTACCGAATTTGGTACAGAAGCCTGGAGGGTGGAATTAAGTTCGCCTCAACGCCTTATTTGGAGAGTGTTATTCTTGACAAGTACTCGGACTGGCTCAGAGAGAGGTTTGATCTGATACCCGAAAACTTTCCGATTAACGACCGCTTCAAGGACAATTTGTTGAGATCTTTCCAGTTTGAAGAAAACGACTCCCCCGTCGCTCTGAACGGCTTTTACGACAAAGGCGTTGCATCCGTCTTCCTGATGGACCTTGCCCTTTCTCTGGCCGCCTTTGGTAGGGCAAATCCATGCGCGGTTCTGCTCAAACGTCTCTCGGCAATAAACGGATTCAAGTACTCCTTTACCGGCTCTTTGGGCCAGAAGAGGGTGGACCAAAGAGAAAGCACTGCCCAGCTGGTCGTTGAAGTTTGCCGGAACTTCGCCCTTCTCGACCACAAGATGCCCGAGTGCCTCGATGATAACGACGAGGACCATAAGTTGGCAGAAGATCCGGGAAGCAAGCTGCCCGAGAATGTTCTCTTAAAGAGCGTGGACCCAAACATCGACATTTACGAAACGGTGAAGCTGGACGACGAGAAGAACGACCAACTGACGGGATATTTGGGCATCTTCGAGCAATGCATTTTACTGATTCATGGAGTTGCGATTTATGAAACGAGTCCAACAAACGATGTAATTGCCTATGAGCAGCTGAGTGCTCTTACGAACAGAATTTTGAAGTTCGACGTCACCAAGATCAAGAACAACGACATTCGGAGGCAGATTCATAACTGGCTCTGCTTTTCAACAGCCCTTTGGTACCGGTGCTACTCGGAGCACCATAGAGGGCGAACGGCAGACAGGGCCTGCCTACAGCTTCAGTCTTTGGTGGACCAGTTCAACGATCCCGAGCCAGGCCCAGGCGAAAGATTAAAGCTCATATTCTCGGTGAATTACCCGAACGTCTGGGAGGCCAAGAAGGAGCTTGGCATAAGAATGATGAGAATTGGATCCGTACTTTCTGCTTACAACATGTTCGTAGAGATGTGTATGTGGGAGGACGCCGTGGACTGCCTAATTGTTGCAGACAGAAAAAATGAGGCCATTGAGTTAGTTAAAGAGCAGCTTAAAGTTAGAGAAACCCCGAGACTTTACTGCTCGCTTGGAGATCTCACTCAAGACCTTTCTTACTACGAAAAGTCCTGGGAACTTTCCAAGAACAGATTTGCAAGAGCCCAAAGATCTCTGGGAAATGCTTACTTTAAGAAATGCCAGTTTGAGCAGGCTTTCGAAGCCTATTCAAAAGCCTCGTCGGTAAATCCAACCAACGTAAATTGCTGGTTCTCCCTCGGGTGTGTCGCGCTCAGACTGGAAAACTGGGATGCTGCGCAGCATGCCTTTAGCAGAGTAGTTACTCTCGACCCCCAGCAAGGGGAAGCCTGGGCAAACCTGGCTGCGGCTTTGTCGAAGAAAGAGCTGTGGAACGAAGCCCAGAATGCAATAACTGAAGGACTTAAGTACTCTAGAGATAACTGGATGATGTGGGACTCATCCCTTAAAATTGCCGTGAAGAGGGACGACCTGAGCCGAATTGTTGAATCTCTTAACGGAATTCTTAAGCTTCCCTCCCATAAAGAGCGTTTCCCAATGTGGTCCCTTCCGGTAATTATTGACCTTTTAAAAAGCGAAAAATACTCCAACGAACTCCAAAGTGAAAAACCCTTTTCTTTGGTAAACAAATGTCTTAATTTGGTGGACCAGATTTCGCAGAGCTCTTCAAAGCCTGTTGTTTATTATGTTTTATCTGAAATCCAGCTCATGAAGAACGACTTCATTTCCGCATACTCAAGTAAAATCAAAGAACTCAGAGGATCCATGGAAATTATTTTCAACGAAAAAGTGAGTTCTGATGACCGAGAGAAACACCTCAAAGACATTCCCAATATTTCCTCTGAAATAAAAGCCATAATCAAAAACTGCAATGACTCAAGCTCCAATAATGAAAAGAGAACTGATGAACTTAACATGGTTATTTCCACCATTATTAAAAGACTTCAAGTTATCAAACCGAACTGGTCTGTTTTGCTTGAACAAGGATTGTCTTCCTCCAAATAACTTATCAATTTTTTAACCCGTAATTGTGCAATGCTCAACTCCGTATTTCTGGCACATTTTCATCAACTTACTCCGCTCCTCCTCCACCCCAATTCTTACCGTAGCATGCACACACACAATTACCGGTATCAATGCAAATTTCTGCATGTGGAAGAGAAAAGGAGAGGGTAAAGGGAACTCATTTCGAATAGATGGACAACTGGAAGACAAAAGGAATCAGAAAGAAGGTGTGCGAACTATTTGGGGACTTAGGCAACCAATCTAGAGTTTTGCTGTTCAATATTGCCCTTTGAAACCTGGGTAATATCGCCGCAAAAGCTTTGAATTTAAACTAATGAAAAAAAAATCTCAATAATTGGCGCCATGGGGGCTATTATCTAAACTGGATATGCAAACCCGTAGGCCTTTTAAAGAGGAATTAATATTGAAATAACTTCAATAAGTTGCAAGTAGTTACTAAACATTCTTTTTTCTTTAGCTTTGCTCTTTATTAACTCCAGGAGAAAAATGGAAGAGATCCAAGTTACTCCATATACTGACCAAAAGCCAGGAACAAGTGGCTTGAGAAAGAAAACTCGTGTATTTATGCAAGGATCATACTTAGCTAATTTTATCCAGTCCTACTTCAAATCTTTTCCGGAAGGACACTTTAATGGTTCCACTTTGCTGGTCGCCGGTGATGGTAGGTTCTTCCTGCCTGAAGCAATCCAAATCATCTCTGAAATTGCCGCTGCACATGGGGTGAAGAGAATCTGGACCGGCCTCAACGGTCTTTGCTCCACCCCTGCAGGGAGTGCTATCATTAGAGAGAGAGAAGGAGGCATAGCTGTAGGTGGTATTCTCCTCACTGCCTCACACAATCCAGGAGGGATTGACGAAGATTTTGGCGTTAAATTTAACGGTAAAAATGGAGGCCCCGCCCCCGATTCTGTGACCAACTCTATCTTTGAGATCTCAAAAACAATCACTTCTTACAAGAAGATATCTCTCCCGAAAGTAGATTTAAGTAAAATTGGCCCCCAGGAGCTCATCCCAGGAAAATTCACCGTCGAAGTTATTGACACTGTCCAAGATTGGCTGAAATTGATGAAATCCATTTTTGATTTCCCAAAAATCCGCTCATTTTTACAGAGAAAGGACTTCAAAATGGTATTTGATTCTTTACATGGAGTTGCTGGTCCATATGCCAAAGAACTATTTATGAAAGAATTTAATTTACCAGAAAGTTCCTTATTGCATGTAGAGCCCAAATCTGACTTTGGTGGACTTCACCCAGATCCAAACCTTACATACGCAAAAGAACTTGTTGAAATTATGTGTGTTAATAACCCTAACCAAGTCAACAAAGAAACTCCTGATTTTGGAGCAGCTGGGGATGGTGATTGTGACAGAAATATGATCCTGGGCAAAGGATTCTTCGTTACACCCTCAGATTCTGTTTCAATTATCACGTCATATGCAAAGGAGGCCATCCCATTTTTCTCTAAAGGTCTCGTTGGTGTATCAAGATCCATGCCAACCAGTACCTCACTCAATAACGTTGCAGAAAAGCTTAATATTCCATGTTATGAAGTTCCAACAGGCTGGAAATACTTTGGAAATCTTATGGATGCCAATATGATTAATATTTGCGGTGAAGAATCTTTTGGTACTGGAAGCAATCATATTAGAGAGAAAGATGGCCTTTGGGCGGTCTTGGCTTGGCTATCCATTCTCGCATATAGAAACCCAGACCCATCAAAGCAACTGGTATCGGTGGAAGAAATCACAAGGGACTTTTGGAGGACCTATGGAAGAAATTATTATGTTAGATTCGACTACGAGTCAGTCAGCACTGAAAAAGCAGACAGTTTCTTTAAACATTTAAACTCATTTATTGATAATAAACAGGCTCTTGAACAAATTTTGGTACCTTATGGTATCCACCTGAAAACTATTGATAACTTTACTTACAATGATCCCGTTGATGGTTCAGTTGCAAAAAACCAAGGACTCAGAATAATCTTCCAAGAAGATTCCAGAATCATTTTCCGACTTTCTGGAACGGGTTCAGTGGGATCAACTATCAGAATCTACATTGAAAAGAGCGTAAAAGATAAGAATAAGATTGATGAACCTGTCAAGGAGGTTCTTGGAGACTTGATTGACATTGTTGAGAAAAAAATAGGTCTGCTGGAACATACTGGAAGAGATAAGCCTACAGTAATAACTTAAAAGAATTGTTCCATACGCTTTTAGGATTTAGAAGCTGACGCTTTATTTTTTTTTTCCCCCCTTGTATAACCTCCGTTTGCTAACTAATCAGTATTCAGGTTTAGCTTTCTACTAATTGTACAGTCTGAAAAGCTTTTTATCAGAATTCTTTCAGTCTTAAAATGCACGATCTGTTTCGAATTGGATCGTCCCCAACTTTTCCTACCCACCTGGATTTTATTTTTATCTTAAATTCAATTTGTTTAGGTTTGAAGCTCTTGTGTTGCTTTCCCAGAGTGGTTTGAAATATGCATGTGTGTTCCCGCCAAAACTCTTCAGCTCACTGTGACTGTCGTAATACTAAAACTGCAGATTCATCTCGAGAACCGAAAGAAGTGTAAGCTTACCGGAAAAAAAAATACCATTTGCAATGAAATCCGATAATCCGTAGCTTAATTCTACATTCATACAGCTTCCTTACCCGTCTGATTTTCTGGCTTTTGGTTCAAACTGACTATTTCATTAGAGAATAATTTATCTTCTCCCGATTCCCGCCCCTCCCCACACTTTTCATGAATCCTGCCATGTAATATAAATCTTTTTAGCGGTAAACACGATACTACTCTTATGCTAGAATAATGAAATGGGGTTAAATTACTTAATAAACTGGCACGGAAGATAACTTTACTGAGGTTCTGATATATAACTCCCACATCTCTGTTACCGTAATAATTTGTATTGTGAACCAATCCTGGTTGTTTTGTAATATTAAGAGGTGAAATCGATCTTGCCTGGTTGTAATAATTAGGATACTATAAATCAAAAGGGCTTTGTAGGCAAGTGTATTACTTTTTGGAAAGTCGTATATAACAGGTCTCTGTATACGCTTTCGAGGGCTTGAAGGAGTAACAGAAAGAATTGCAAATTGTGCATCATCGAGTTGCTTCAAACTAGAAGCATTCAATGTAATCGCTGCATTAGTATTTGTATTTCTGAGTAAAAATGGCAAATTTGAAGTTTATGTTCGCTTTTATCATTTTCTATGCGCTTGAACAGTTGCACTTACACGCCAAAGAGTCAAAGGAATTAATTATTCAAGAAGTGAAGTCTCCGTATAAGCATAAATCTAAAGTGAGTTCAGAAGGTGGAACTTTAACTCAGGAACGTTCCGAATCGACAAATTTTTCCCCTCACAATGGCTCGGGGCAATCAGAGTCAAATTTAGAGGATAATGAGCTCCAATCTCAGGAAGACCCCGAAGGTTCAGATTCCACCCCCGGAGAGTTCAACAAATTCTTCCTGGAACCCAAATACCTTCCCGAAATGGAGATTTACGAGTCCTCACTTACGGACTTGGAATTTCCGGATGCTTCTGACCTCGAGTCCCCTTCAAAACATAAAGATTCTGAATACGAAGACCAAAAGGAAGGCGAAGATGTCCTTGTTTATACTCGCCTACATGTAGGTGGTAGTATGGACATCGTTTCAAGGAGAACAAAAGATGGCCTGGAATTCCAGGGGATCAAGAATCTAGACTTGTGTTGCACCAACTCAAATACTGGATCAAAGAATCCCGCGATTAAGCCGTCAAGTTTTAGAAACAAGAGTCTCAAAAGTAGAGTGGGAACGGAGTGTAATTGTGCAGATAATAGTGACAGCAGTTCAGGGTATATTGCCCACGACTTACTGGAATTAGATGCTTTAAAGATGCACAAGTTTGAAAAAGCCAGCTCAAATACTGCTAGGGAAAATGACCTTTTACATACTGATATCCCTTCGAAGAAAAGCCATGTAGCTAGAAAGCTTGCATCTTATGACAGCATGAGTGGCTGTGAAGACTGTTATTTGTGCTCGATTGGAAAGAAATGCTTTTATCATCGGACTGGTGGCCACTCTTCTAATGCTCCAAAAACCCTCGAAGAACCGACTAAGCTTGATTCCACAACCTCTCCCCCTGAAGTAACCATCCTCACGTCCCTGCCTTCACTGGAGAACCAAAACCATTCTAAGATCAGCAAGCCGATTATGGCCAGTAAGAAGACCGAATTGAAGGCTTTGAACCAGAAAATGAATGACTTGATCGATCTGGTTCGCGAAGAAAGAGGCAAACAAACTAGGCTTCGAAACGAAGTTCAGGAGGAAAGGAAACTCCTTGTAAAAATTGTCTTGGACCTGAAAAACGCGAAGGAACTTACTCAACTGTATATGCGGTTAACTAAATTGGAAATGGAGATCAGCTTAGCAAGGCAAACTATTCAGCAACTAAGGAGAGAAGAAGAAAAGGTGGAGTCCGCTAGAAATATGCTTTCTCAGTACGAGACTCGCAGTAATGACGAAATAGAGCTCGCCAAGTTGAAAATTTTGGAGAGCAAGGAATCCGGAAAACTTAAACGAGTCATAGATCGACTTGAAAAAAGGAAATCCACTGCCCAAAACATTCAGATAGATGTGAATAAGAGACTCACTTTTCTTAGAGAGAATATTTCCCAAGTGGAAAGCCGTATTTCGGACCTGGCCAATAAAAAGACAAATCTTGAGAATGTAATCGCAAAGCTAGAGAGTAAGGAAGTATGGAAGACCGAGGAAATGCAGGCAGTCCCAAACTCTGAGTAAGACCCGGATATCAACCCGCAAGGGGTGGGGAGAGAAAAGTATGTGCCAGTACCTACTTTCCGAAGGTTCTTTCGGAATGAATTCCCACGATTTCTTTTTATCTTGGAAATGAAAGTGAATACTTCTTGTCAGGTCTGAAAGTAGCCGTAAAGAGCTTTGCTATTCCTAAAAAGATCTCGTTAAAATCCTTGAAACAGATTTCCTTTCTAAAAAAAAAAAAAAAAAAAAATTTCATTCCGAGGATAGTTTGGAGCTGAATAGGGCTCCAAAAATTAAAAGCTGATGAATCTACTTTGCCGTCCAATCCGTTTAATGTCCCCTCGAAGGATAAAATTCGAAGAGCGGAAAGTTAACAGAAATGGCTTTAAGAGCCTATCGCAAAAAAAAAAATGTATGGGTATTACTAGTGCATAAACTCCAACTTTTAATTGCGAGGCACAACCCAGGAATTCAAACCGTATATTGTTTTTTTCCTACCTCTTCTTTTTCCGTTTTCCCGTAATTCACTCCGCTTACTAAATTCGCACATTTAATTTGACTCCCAAAGATGAACCGAAACAACTTTCTTCCACCAAAGGTTTTTAATCGTGCTCTCGTCAACCATTATTCGTGTCCGTACCCGGAGTACTTATTTATGGCCTGGCTTCGCTGTATCGTATTAGTAGTTTATATATTTGCAACCGCATGTTACATGTGGTTTTGGCGCTCAGTGTGAATTGTTTATTGTGGCGCTGCATGCATTTGTTGCTCGAAGTAGTAATTTGCCAAAGAAACGTTATTTCTCTCCCAAAAGGCTTCTAAGGTATCTCACTTTTTTCATTTTGTCAGTTTGCTCGTTCTTAAAACCTAATTATTTGATGGATTCACTTTATTCTTGCTTTCTCTGTAACCTTTCCCTCAGAATATTCGAATATTTCCCGCGCCATACTAAAATGTCAAGAGAACCTTTGTGGCGGTAAGCTCTGAGACAGTAATTTTAATTTAATTAACAGAAATAATGTAAACATTGTTTAAGTTAATTTTACCGGTATTTCAAAGTGAAATTGCTTTTAAATAATTAATTACAATTAAATATAAAACCAAAGACACGTTTTCGTGTAAAAGTAATGATTAAATTAACAAGCCCGGGGATATAAGTGAGAAATTAAATAACAAAGGAAAAGGGATTGACTAAGTTCTCAACTAAGGAAAAGTCATTTCGATAAAAAATTTAACGATTCAGGGTAATTGGAACTTCCTTACCTGAGATAAAAGCATCATCCGAGTACAATTAAGATGATTTAATAGATATCAAACCTTTACAGCAGTACATTTAACTAAAACGTAAAGAAAAGAGCAAAGAACCAGAACTGTGGACTTTAGTGCAAGAACCAGAATAAATTTCAGATTATTTTTTGTAAGAAGAAATGATCAAGTTTATGTTTTGTCGTATTTTTATTTATCTTCTTGGGTTGTATTTAGTACATGCCGAAGAACAAATACTTCCTCTTAATAATAAGAATGCTCCTTGTAAACACTGTACACAAAAGGGAAATAACGAGACAAGTTCTGTAGTATCCGGAGCATTCCTGGTTTTGGAAAAGCTAAACACTGTAGTTAATCAACCTGACCGAATTGTTCCTCCTTTCAAAGATGTTCCAGAGCCACCTAAACTCGGAGTTGAGGATTCCGCTGCAAATGACACTGAATCAAGGAGCCTGAATCTTACTATCGGGGAGATTCCACATGTTGTTCCGGAACCGAAGTACATCCCTGAAGTCAGAGTTTATGATTCACTGATCGAGGACTTGGTGTTCCCTCCCGACACAGGATCTGAGAATTCTTCCGAAGTGGAGGAAGAAGAGTACGACGATCTTGTTCTCACTCGTCTACAACTCGGTGGAAAGATGGACATTGTTTCAAAGAAGACAGAAGATGGTCTTGAATTCAAGGGAATTGACAGCTTTGATCTATGTTGCACGAATTTGGACACTGTACCCAAAACCTCTGGACCCAAGTCATCCAGATTAAGGGGCAAGAAGCACACTGGAGACGAGTCTCAAGAATGTAACTGCGGTGAGAATGGTCCTGTTTCATATAACCACACGGTCTACGAGTTGTTGAAACTCGATCTTGTTCCTAGAGTGGACAAGAAGGATTCATCGTCAGGATCTTCGCAAGAAGGTTCCTCCGATATGAATATCACCACTAGTGAACATACTGTTAGAAGATTGGCCTCCTGTGGTGAAAGCGCGGATTGCGATCTCTGCTCGTCGGAAGGGAAGTGCTTCTACCACAGAAACACAGTAGGTACGCTTGCAACTCCACCTGAATCCGAAGGAGAGCAGGCCGCAGATGCAAAGATCACAACTTCCCCATCCACGTCCACCACTACGACTACAGTCGCCACCTCTTCCTCCACTACAACGTCTACCACCACGGCTTCCCTCCATATTTCGGAAGATGATAGATCCTCATTTGTGAGCGATGAGGTTTCTAACGAAGAGAGACGAAATGAAGGCTTGGATGCAGCAAAGTCAGCTAAAGACGAACGACAGGATATAGATGTACGTACCTTAGCCAGGAATTTGAACAACTTAGTTGATCTCGTGAAGGAAGGTAAGGAAGAACAGATCAAGACCCAAAAGGAACTCCGAAAAGAGAGGGAACTGCTCGCAAAGATCGTTCTGGACCTTAGAGATACTAAGAACGTCACTCAATTATATATGCAATTGACTAAGGTGGAAATGGAGATCAGTCTGCTCAAGCAGGCGCTTGAGCAGCTGAAGAGAGATGAAGAAAAGGCCAAATCTACCAACAATATGCTCACGAGGTACGAAAACCGAATCAATAGTGAACTGGAACTTGCAAAGCTCAAATACAGAGAGAGCAAGGACCCTCAAAGGTTCGAGAGAGCTGTAAATAAGCTTGAAAAGAGGAAGTCCGTTACACAAGGTATTCAAATTGATGTGAATAAGAGACTCGCGGCTCTCAAGGAAAGTATTGCAGAGATGGAGAAGAAGATTCTCGATCTAGTCGCACAAAAAACTCGCCTTGAGAAGCTGATGCAGAGTGTCAATAGCGGCGAGAGGATCAGCTTTGATGAGGTAGATGATTCTCAGTGAAGCACCGTGGTTTACTATCTACCCCATGTTAAGGGTGGCTGAACTTTAATTTATAATATTGACACCATATTTATAGAAGACAGAGTTTTCCCCCATCATCCTCCTTGTAAGCCCCACAGCCTTTGCTATTGATGTAACATCTTCACCATTCTTAAGGAAGCAGGAGAACGTGGTTTAAACAGGAATTTTTCCCTTACTTTTTAACGACCATTTTAATGTTTGTTTTAATGTCCGAGTTCGCCTTCCGGAGAAACTACGTCCTTTAGTAGTTTTCTTCCCTTTCAATTGCACGTCTCCTGCTGTGTCCGGCCTCGTTCTCGGTTCTCCATTCTTTTTTATGGGTGAGGTGTCTCGGTGGCTCCCCCCGTCGTCGCCACCTTCCTCCTGGTCCGGAGAATCTGACTCTCCTGACGCTCTGCCGCGGTTTTTCCCGCGCTTTCAATGCTCGTATTTAAGTAGACAATTTCCCGCCACATGCAAAGAAATACTGAAAACTATACTGTTAGGCTATAATGAGTGAAACCTATGCATCTATAAAAAGCTTAATGCGCGCAAGGATGAAATGATAATTTACTGTTCACGTCCGGAGATTCTGCCTTTCCTCCATCCTCACAATCTACCTCATGACTTCCTTAGCCTCCCTCCAGTAACTTCCGTCCTGAATGCTTTGCTTCCAACCCCCCGACTCCCGCAGAAATAGTCAATAGTGTCCCCCTCTTCCCCTCCCACCTCTCCCTTTAGCACCCCCTACTCTCCCCCCGGTGCCCCCACCTCCTCTTCCGCTGCTGCCTCCACCTCTTCCACCTCTTCCACCTCTTCCGCCACTGCCTCCACCTCCCCTTCCACCACTGCCTCTTCCCCTGCCTCCGCCCCCTTTTTTCTGACTGTTCTCTTCCTCTTTGGCTTCTCCCACAGGTCCGTCTCCAAGGTCGAGTTTAGAAAATAAGTGGTCAAAAAGGGTTATGTTTGATGAGGAGTTGTGACTTGATTTGAGGAACTCCCTGGCATCCGAGTCAATTCTTTCACTGAATCTGCCCCTGACGGGAGCTCCAGGGTCGAGGTCATTATCCAAAACCTGAGAGCCTTGTTTTTTCTTTTTGGAATCCTTTCCACCTTTTTTGAGATCCTTGCAAGTCTTGGCTTCAGCAAATCTATCCAGAGTTACCAAATTTCGATTTTTGAATTCTCTAATCCTCTCAAGGAACTCAAAGTAAGCTTTATTACTGTCTTCCGGAAGATCGCCTTTATTAAAAGTACCGGAGCCCTCTTGCCCTAAATTATCATTTGAGCAAGTAAAAGGTGATGAAGAAGTCTTGGTCTTGGGTTGGGCCTCTTTATTTTGCATGTAGGCTGCTTGAGCATCATTAACCTGCTCACTTAAAAGTCTTTTTTCGGATTCTCTATTAGCAAAGGGGATGAATTTGGGAGGCTTCTTGGTCAAATTCTTTGCCGCTGTGAATCCCTTGGAACAGTATTCACTTAGCATGTTACTTAACTTCCAAGACTCCAACAAGGATTCCACACTCCCACCCAGGTCCTTAACGTTCTCATCTTTTAATAGCAAAATCGAATTTTGTGAACGTATTGAGCCATCCTTTCCAGGTAACAACAGTAACTTGGTACCGGGTAATATAGTTTTCTCATTCAGAGAACCATTTTTAAATTTCTCATATTCTAAAGCATTAACAATAACATCCACAGTTTGGTCCCCTTTGTAAGTTTTGCCTGTGGTTAAAGTCAAATAGAGCATCCTCTTATTTGAAGAGCCTTTACTCCTCTTACCTTCTCCATCCCTATCCTCTTCTACCTCATCATCTAGCTCTCCTTCCTGGAAGTCTTCTTCATCCAGTTCCTCACTAGAAGATGCCTTTTTTGGCCTCGAGCAATCACGCACCTTTAGAACCATCACTAGTAACTGTTTCTTCAAGTCCAACATGTTTCCCTCCGCATTCTTCAGTGAGTCCCCCAAGAAGTATTGTCTAATGTCACTACTCAAAACAAAATTATCCAGTTCTCTCTTCCATTCAGTCTTTTTATTTTTGACTCCAGAGACTCTTTTCTCTAACTCTTCCAGTAAAACCTGCTTGCGCTCCTGAATCACGGAAACTATCCCATACTTTTCTGTTAAATAACTCTCAATTTCACTTATTTTGTCATTCATTTATGCTCCCAATTTTTTCTAACTAATTTTTTCTTTCTTTCGGTACCCGAAATTTAAAGCCAAAAAATTTCCGTTACCCGGTCTTTGAGATCACAAAATTCTTGAATCTTCAAATTCAATAAATATAAACTTTTAAAGTTATTATTTAGTTGCCTGCTATTAACTACTATTAAATAATTGTCATGTCTAAAAACTAATGAAAAAAAGAAAAACGGATTTAGATACTAATAGCAGTTAATTTGAAACTCAAAATCAGGCAAATTCCAGTGTCAAATACGTAAAATATATAAATATTGCAAAAACCTACTCTTGCCCAAATCCATGTCTACTAAACATATCAGAAACCCAAGAGAAGTCCTTCCTCAAGGACCTAAGTTCCTTAAAGACATCATTCGCCACGCAATTCCCCAATATTCCAAAATCTCCCGTATCTCCCGCTTTATGAGTCCCCAACATCCCCAATAAGCCAACACTAAAGTTGCCGCTGGAACTGCAACCACTTCTATTGTCGCTCCTACTGCGACCGTGGCCGCTATGATACAAGAAACTGCTCTCGTTCCTCCTTCTCAACATTCTGTCATCTATCCAGTCCTCTTTTCTAGCAAAAATTATTGCTTTGACGAAAAAGTTGGATGACTCCAAATACTCCAGAATGAAGTATCCCTTGGCAAATTTCTTTAAAGAGTCCTTACTTTGAAAGCCGGGAGTACGACCTTTTCTTCTGATAAAATCAAAGCAACTTTCCACAAGACTGGAGAGTAACTCTTCCAATCCTGAGCGCTTGCATGTACTCTGGAACAAAACTAGATCCAAAATATCCCAAATAAGCGGCACATTTCGTTCACTTTCTGAAGTTAACTTAGAAAGTAACCTTTTTAACAGCCCTAGATCGTTCTCCAGTAATAAAATTTCAATATAGGCAAAAATCTCGACCAGAACAGAAATGACCGGACTCTTGTTGCTCAGTTTAGAGCCCCCCCCATACAACTCTCCCACTAAATCCCAAGCAAACCCTCCAATTACATTAGCAAATCCACTATTTATCAAGACCAACCTCACCTTCCTTTCAGAGTCTCGTTTGTACCCGCGTATCAAATTTAAAGGAGTAGCCACACCTATCAGTCTAGAACTACTCCCTACTCCAATCCAGTTGCCAATCCTGCCCAGCCCGGCTCCCCCCTCTTTATTATCGTCCCTGTTGTTGATTCTCCTCTTCTCACTAAGTCCCCTCCTTACAATTGCATTCGTCACAGCTATCAGACTCGAAGCCAAGCTCGAGAAATTCGCTACCCTTCTTAAATCGACACTTTGAGCTCTTATTTCATCCTTTAATCCATCCAAAGCGGTGTGCAGTGCTTCCATCAATTTAACAATAATATCTTCTGTAAGAATCCCTTTTTGGGACTCTAGAAACCCCAATTGGCTATCCTCCAACCACTCTAAAGACCCTCTCTCCCTTTGAAACAATGGAGTTTTCTCAATCTCAATGATTTTGAATTTAAAGTACTCGATAACGTCTTTCCTGCGGAAGCCTGTCTCCAATATATCTATTATCATCTCGCTTGTGGACTTTGCCAATAAACTCCAGTTTTGGTTGTCCCCATCCCTGGTCCCAATTTCCCCATCCCCTCCAGGCCTTTCTTGTCTTCCTAGCAAGAGCCCTTCCAAAACAAAACTAAAATTTCCGAAAATAGACCTAGTGAATCCTACTGACCTTAAAGTTTTCCTCCCTTTCCTCTCATCTCCCGGATTCCGTCCATGCGTCAAACAGCTCTTTTCATTTTCAAAGCTCATAATTAATTTCAATAAATGGGCCACCGAAGGATGGCTCACCAGTCTGAGCAACTTTAGCAAAATGTACTCTCTGTTCACCAACAGTACATAGTTGAGGGCCCAGTCCAAGTCAAACAACAACAAGGAATACACTATTCTACAAAAGTTGTGCAGTCCCAAATACCTATCCGACTCCTGGTCTCTTTCTGATTCAGAATATTCGGATATAAATATAATCAAAACTGAAACCGGTAACGTATAAACACTTTCCAGGTCACAATCCTCAACCTGCATACTGGTTACTCCTCTCTCAGCCCTATACCCGTTCACATCCTCCGAGTCTGACAAATGACAAGTTTTCAAGCAAGAACTCGAGGAGTCTGAACTGGATGAGTCCGAACTTGAAGAATCAATTCCATATAAATACCCGTTTACAAGTAAATTTAATAATGCGTTAGTGCAAAGCAACTCCGTTGCCAACTCACTGGATCTTATTTCATTTATACTTTGTCTGCGAGGATACAAAGAGATTTCCAAAAGCCTCACCAAATACTTCCCAGTCGTCACAATTTCTTTGAAGCTATCATCATCATTCAAAATATCTAGTTTCCCAAGCAAAAAGTGGCCCAAATACTCAGTCCCTTCTTCCATATCTACCGAGATACCCCTCGTTACCACTATTGTTCAGTTTTCCTTCGCTTTTAAAATTTCCTTTGTCTTCCCTATTATACTTCTTCTAAGCCATAACTCTCAGCCCACTCTGGATCCTACTCCAAATCCTTATTTCTCAAGGTCTCCTTGTGATCCACAACATGCAACTTAAGGCCTTTACTAGAAATTCTTCCAATTCCTCTATTATCCAAACAAGATTTACTCCCGTTTCTTGCTCAAGTTATCTTCAATAAATCCTCATTTTCATCAAAAGTGCCCAACTTAAAGAAAAATCAGAAAATAAAACACCGACTTATTTATAATATAAATCCTTTATTATTGGTGCAGCCGCCCAAAACCCAAATGTTAATTATATTTGGGTTCTTAAAGAGTAAATTAAGAAGAAGGGAAATTAGGGAAGCATCCGTGTGGAGAACACGAAACGATGAAGGCTAGTAAGTTGTCCATTTTAAAAATGAGCTTTTAAAGTGGCGAAAACATCTGTTCTGTCCCCATTACTCCGCAACCCTTGGCTCTCCAGAAACTTAGTCAAAAAAATCAAACACTAACTTATCATGCAGATTCTCAAGATCAGTCTCCTTGAACTCTTTTCCATTTTCGTGAATTTCCACGGACGCTCTAACTGCCGCATGCTCAATAGAAAGTTCATTCACTCCCCTTATGATTCTGCAAAATCCCTGCTCTCCCCATTGCCTTCCCCAGCTATTCTGAACAATCCAATAGGGAATCCTCTCGTTATTAATTGTCTCCCAACCCCATCCCGTGATTACCATTGCGTGATCTACCTTGTACCACGGAATCCCGGACCATGGATACTGTCTTGAAATGGGATCGTAGAATCCCTTGAAAATCCCAGAATCGTAGATAGAAAACTCTAGAGTCGGTTCCAGACTTACAGCTACAGGTCCTTCATTCCACAAAGATTTCATTATTTCATTGGGAGTCGTTTTCCCGTACACATTATTAATGTAGCTGTACTCCTTAACTCGAATCAATTTGGAACAGGAGGGTGGAATGTCCTTCGTTATAGGAATGTTCATCCTGCATCGAGTATTGGCTGCCCCAATCTGGCCTCCCAAATCCCAACATAATTGCTCTATCAGGCCAAACTTATGCTTAGATCTTCCTCCCTCTGTCTGCCCCGAAGTTCCCATCTCTTTCCCTTCATCTCCCGCATCGAAGTAATCATAAGAACTAGAAATGTGGGCCTCACCAGACCCCTCTTTTGCAACAACCTCCTCCATTTCCTCGAGAGATTCCGCTTGTCCTTCTTTACCGTTTTCATCATCGCCTTCATTGTCACCGTCGTCGTAGCCTTCCCCTTCTTCCTTTCCCTCCTCTTTCTCCCGATTCTGATCCCCAACCCTGGCTTTTGCCTGCAAAAAACTGTGCCCATCGTCAGCAATTGTTGCTTGATCAGGAATGTACACAGGATTAGGATAAATCTTTTCGACTCCGAGATGCTTTCCATAGTCCTGAATGCATTCTTGAGTCCTTACTCCTACATCTTGTGCAAACTTGAAGGCGAGAGTGATTAGTCCCCCAGCGCAACCCTGATTATATACATTACATTCTGTCATTTGGATTGGAGAAACATTCAACCTTGAAAAAATTTCCTGATTTTCAGAGTACTTAATCCACAATCTGGTAGTCATTATTGTAGCGGCAGTAACAGCAAAGCAGTTCCCACAGTCACCTTGATAATATGCCCTTGGAACAATTCCAACCCTCTTTCCAATTCTACCATAAACGTGATCTGGGTTAGACCAGTCAAAAGACTTTATTCTCATCCAAATCTCTTTCTGTCCGTGAACGCCGGCTTTAGTACTTTTGTCGCTGCCTTTGCCGTTTTGGTCTGACTCTCTCACCCTCGAAATTTCGGTTATATATTCCTCCTTAGATTTCTTCCTATGAGCATAATGAGGCGAAATTTTTAAGGCCTTTCTAATCTTGGGTAAGGTATCCAAATTCCCACGATTTTCAATCTCGAGCTTTTCACTTCTCTTCCATAAACTGTATTGATTCTCAAAGTCTGAATATCCGGAAGAGATCTCACTAAGGTACTCAGCAACCGTTGGATTTTGAGCATTCATAGGGTGGTCAGGAGGAAGACCCAAAGGAGAACTCCTCCATCTTGGAACCTTCAAGGTCCACTCTGATCTATCTGTCAACCTTCTATTCCCATCCATTATTCTCAATCCATACCAACAACCCCTCCTAATATCCAGATCGTGCTTCATTATTAACCACGGAAAGTTACCCAACTTGTGCCTTTCTTCCAAAGATAAAATGCTTTTCTTCATCCCTGAAGCACGTTCCTGATGCTCTGGATAAGAATCCCACCAACCTAAAAGGGTTGTATGGCAGAAACTATATGATGCATTAATTTCCTCGGCCTCATTTAAGTACTTGAAAAAAGCTGTGTATCTGTGAGACTTTGTCCAAAAAGTGAATCCTTGATCCAAAATAACTGTCCAATTCCCCAGAGTTCCCACCTTTTCAAAATCATCAAACCCTGCACTCCTCACCGCGTCCAGTTTCTGAACTGAGAGGATCTTCAACTCGCTCTCTTTAAATTCCACATCAAAAGTAAAGGAAAGTTTAAAACTCTTGTTTAAAAGGCCGCTTTCTGATGGAGTCAAACTCCCATGTGCGTTGTCCCTGTCTGGAGATGGAAACCCACAAGTTGGGTCCTCAAATTCTTGAATTCTTTCACATGGATTAAAAGTCCCAACGTGGATTCTCCATATACCGATAACATCTCCATGAATGCAGTTCGGTGGTAAATCGCAACCAATACGACTTGTAATCAACAAAAATAGCAATAAAAAGGCCGTTCCTCGCTTTATATTGCTCCAGGAGTACCCGGAATTACTTGGCTTTTTCATCACTCAAATGGGGAAAAAAAAAAACGAACTCCCACTGTTGCTAGCAACTAAGTTTTTTGGCCGAGATATTTACCTTCCTTTCCCCGAGGTTTTGTGCCCTTTTCTTCTCAAAATTCCTTTTTTAATCCAAGATTTTCCACTTATTTACCCTCTAACTTTTTTCTCCAACCCAACATTATCGTTTAATCAATAGCGGTAAAGGTAAATTCTTATTTGTTTTTTACCATGCGGATCTGATTTTTTTTTTTTCCTTAATTTTCTCCGGAATATTGTCACTAAAACTAGAAGAAAAATCGGACTCTAACTCCTGAATATTATATTTCTGCTTTGCGTTTCTTATTTCCTCCACAATATTGCATACTCCTCTAACTTCTTTATTTCGTCACTATTCAAATTATAATCTAATATTAATTGAACAGATTCACTCATGTGGAAAACACGTAATATCTTACATGCAGAAAACAGAGCTCTCAAGAAAAGTCTTGCAAATGCCGTTATATAGCTGCATATTCCTTGTGTAACTAAGGGGTAAAAAGGAGAAATAGAGAAATGTAAGAGAAAAAAGGAAGGTTTATACCAAGCTGTTATTGAGATAGGAATATTTGCTTTAAAATATATTATCTTCAATATCGAAGTTAACCTCAAAAGTTGATTCCCCTCTAACTATCCAAATTAAGACTTACTCAACCAGTAAAAATGAATCCAAGAATTGGATAATACTGGCACCCACGAGCCTTAGCAAAAAATGTAGTCTCCCTCTCTCACTAGAGTTCAGATTGGTCCCTGTTCTGTTCTGAAGAACTAGAGCCATTGTTAGGGGGTAAGGACTCAGAGCTAGAATCGGAAGAGGTGTTGTTATCGGTATTGAGTCCAAAATCAGGGAAACTGGAGTTTGTATTTTCCCCAGAGCCAGCTCCCATCCCTGCATCTACAAGAGTCTCGTTAGAACTAGTGGAGTTAGATTGAGTCTCATTCTGTCTCTTTGGTTTAGGCTTCATTTTGGGTCTTGGTTTTGGTATATTCCTGACTCTTTGAACGTTTGAAACCACATTTTCTAGCTTCTTCAGAACCTCCGCCCTGAGCAAAACCGGTTCTTCCGTGGGCTTTAATTCGGCTTGCTTTGCCTTGGTCTGGTTATACCAGGACTGGAACTCTTCAAGTAGAGCCTTTACTTCAGTAAAGGTGGAATTCTGAACCCATGTATGAGTAAACTGAATCGCTTCAAATGTCTGAACCGTGAAGTTCAGCTTCTTGTCGACATTTGCAATCAAGTCGTCTCTGAACTTAAACTCCTCCGCCTTTGTGTGGACGATATCCGTCTTCTTTGAAATCCTCTGGATATTCTCTTCTACAAGCTCCAGAGTGATGCTGTCACCGATCTCGTATAGCCAGTCCTCAATTTCGGAGAGCAATTTTGAAATCTCTTCTCTTTCAGCCTCTAGAGTCACCTTAAGGTAAGCCTCTTCGTATAGCTTATTCCTATTGTCATATATCAAAGCCTCCAGTGAGTTCTTTGAGTCCATTAGCTGCCTATGCTTAGCATCAAGCTTATTCAACTCGTTTATATGATGGCTGATAGATTTCTTAAGTTCCTTTGAGAGCGGAATAGGGCACTCCAAAGACTCCTCTGAGAATCTAAGCATGAACGGAGCAGCCTTCAGAATCACCTTTTCTTCATAAACCGTCTTGGAGCCGCTTTTACGGCTCTTGGTCCGTGTGCTATTTCCCGTAGAATTTGTAGAATTCCCGTCCACAACCGTTGAGTTTACCTGTCCAGGGACTTCCTCTTCGGACTGAGTTAAGTTTGCTGGAATTACCACTGGCACTTTTATCGTCTGGTTCACCATCTTCCACCCATAAACGCTTTCCAAACTCAGCAACCCATGAGAATCCACTCTTATTTGAAGCGTGACATTCAGAGAGTCCAGAGCTTCTCCAGAGCTATCACCTGCACGAGCCTCCGAAATAAATTCGGGAATCCCCGAAATGTTGTACCTTGAAATCGCCCTCCCATTCTCAAGCAACAGCGCCACAAAGTCATCCCCTGACTGAACTTCCACGCGGTGTATCCCATGAAAATGCGAAGAGCCATTCACCACCGGAATCTCACTATCCCCAAACTTTAAAGAGTAAGTGTTGGAAGAGTATTCACTATAAAGTATATTCTTGGTCCTGAAAGTGGCCGACTGGTTTGCTGCAACAAAGGCCGCTCCAAAGGCCATAGCCTCATCCCCATTCAATCTCTGACTCACATTCTTCCCGAATGACCCAAAATACCGATCTAGTAGGGCTCTTACCCCAGGAACCCGAACGCCTCCACCCAAAATCTCCACGTCCGTTATCTCCGACATGGTCTTGTTTGCCGCTCGCAAGCTCTCCTCTACCGGCCCCACCGCATGAGCCAAAATTACTTCCTCTATTACCGCCTCGAACTCCTCCCGAGAAATAGATTGGGATATGTCCACATCCTTGTACAAGGACTCCACGAAAAAGTCTGCCTGTCTCAAAGTCGACAGTAGAAGCTTCGTCCTTACGCTTTGCTTAGCTATCTTCTGTAAAACCCGAGAATTATCAAGTGGAATGCCCGCCAAAGGGCTCTTTTCTGGTGCCTCTTTTATTCTCCGGATAATGAGGTCTGTTATCGCCTGGTCCGCGAGGTAACCGCCAGCATTGTAGTCAGTTCCGCACCCCAAGACGTTAATTTTGTGAGTCTGAATCGTTCTTCCCATATGGGTTGCATTTGTGGGGAGGAATTCCACTACACAAGAGGATATGTGTTTCGCCCCCATGTCATAATAGAGAAAGGTTGAGCCTTCACCGCTCTTGAGGTCCGTTGACTGATGGACTGCAGCAGCCCCCAAAGAATTCACCAAGCCGAATAGATTTAAACCGGCGATTTCAGCTGCATCCACCAGGCTCCTCCGCTGCCTCTGAGTGAACTTCGGAGGAACTGCTATCACCGCCCCGACCGTCTCGCTTCCGAAAATAGGTCCAGGGTTTGCTATCGATCCTAACCCACCACTGGTTCTTTTGGTGGAAGAGTCCTTAGTAGAGCCCTCCACCATTCTCCGCAGAAAGTCCAGGTAGTGGGCAGCAAGTTCCTCCGGAACCATCCCGAGTCCATCAATCCTGACTAGGCCACCGTTCAGTTCCTTATTTTCTTCAATAGTATAGGGGAAAAGGTCTTTCCGGAGACCATTGGGGAACCTTTCAGGGCTTCTTACCTCGGTATCCCGTCCATTATCGGAAAGATCTTTTCCGCACATTCCCAGGAAACTGGGGACATGGAGTAACGTACGAGTAGGGTTTCTCACCATGCTGCCCAGAGCATCCTCTCCGAAAAGCCTCACCAACGAGGGAGAGGAAGAGCTGAAAGAAACGGCGGTTGCGGTCTTTCTTTGGCTATGGGAGTTCAGTACTATCTCAATTCCTCGTCCCGGGCGGATCGAGGCGACCTTGGAATTATCGTTTCCAAAGTCAATTCCAATAAGAGAGCTCTGGCCCTTTCCAATTAAAGAAAGGCCCAGAGCTGCTAATAACAGCAGCAACGAGGCCGGTATCCTATGGCACTCTCTCTTCATTTCCGGCCAGTTCTAGCTTTCCCCTCCAAAAAGGCCTCTTCAAACGCACCTTCAGGAGCTGCTCTGTTTCCTATCTCAGTGGGAACCAAAATGCCAATTCTGGACTTTGCAAGAACCAATTTCAGACCTCTGCTTACAAATTATGTCTCTATAAATGACAGGAGTGCAAAAATAAGTTCAAAACTCGTATTGTCGTTCTCCAAACTCTGCACGGTCTCCTTGTTTCTGGATTTAAAGTTTACCTTAAGCTAAATTTACGAAACTCACAAAACTTGTTTTTTCAGGTATTTCTTTCTCTGGTATGTATACCCGGGGCTGATCCCCTCCGCAAATTAAAGGGCCCCCCAAGGCGGAAACTTTGAGGCCAAAAAGATACGACACGTATAATCCGGTTCTTGCTAAAAAAAAGATTACGTAGTTAAAAGGCTGGAAAACCTCCTGGGCCTTTTTTTGGTTTTAGTGACCTCCAAGCATCTACCAAAACAGATTCTGCGCAGCCGGCTCTCTGTTTAGAGAATCCTGGGATTTGAAAACAAAGTAAAACCATTTTATTTTGGAGCTGAAAAGGGTCTATTATGGAATTCAAGAGGGACTCAGGGAGGAAGCATCCGAAGACTAATTAATTTGTGCATATAATACAGACGTATATACCAAAATAGGTTTATGTGGATATAATTGACTCATTCATCTCTTGTTTATTACTCATAGCTTACATACATAGATGTGAATACCTGTCCATATATGAAGGATAAAATTTCAGAACTCAACAGAAACGAGAAAGAAGCTAAGACACAATCTGGACTGGTTTCCTCGTTCCACGCGGATGCTCCCACCTTCCAGCCCCGAAGTGGGCTTTTGGTTGGAATGGGGGGAACTGCTGGGGCAGCAACAACGGACTTGGTTTCCGGACTTACGGCCACAGCCCAGCCCTTCATCCCGGCATCAATAAGACACAATATCGGGAGTGTCCCAGACCATGTTGATCACGGGTCTGTGGCTGGAGGCTTCCAGCTCCCCTCTGGAAACTACTCTGACCCTCACATCAATAGCAAACAGGGAGTGGTTTTCAGTGGAACTGGAACTCTACTGGGGGCGCCTTCCATTGAAATTGGAGGCTCTTCTATTCCCGAAGGCTCAATGGGCGTCGTCTCTGGGATTTCGGGAACGGACTATGATGGCATGTTGCTCGGAGACCCGGGTTCTGGAAAGTCCGGAACTGGAGGAGCACCTCCAGGACAAAAGGTAGTTTCAGGTTTACTGGAAGACTCTCCGTCGGGATCCGGGATTCATAACTTGCACTATGGACCTAATGGAGGTACGGGATCTGGAACGAGATCCGGAACTGCTGGAATCCCAGGAGGAGCGGCTGGGGGGGGCTCTGGCATCCCTGGATTCCAAGGACTAAATCTAAACTCTGCAGAGTCCGGGAGTGCTTATTACGGGGACTCAAACGCCCATCCAGTGATTCAGACGCAACCTGTTTTAGGGACTGAAGTTGGAAATGGAAGTGGAGCAGGGAATGGTGGATCCGGGAGTGGAGGTGGAACTGGAAGTGGAACTGTTAATGCGGGCGGAACTGGGAATGGCGGTGGCAGCGGAGCAACGGGCCACCACCACCCCCAACCCAATATCTTGGACCTATCAGAGTATTGCAGAAGAGTCCGTGGCTGGAATCTTCCGTTTTTGAGGACAGTTCCGCAGATGAACGCAATAACTCAGATTAGACACGAACTCCAGCTGCAAAACATCTCTCTACTGCTTACTCAAAATGACATAAATTCTAGTGGTGGAACAGGTGGAGCAATTTGCCAACACTACGTGCCTCCGATAGTTCATCGGGTCTTTTATGGACTCTGCCTGCTGGACGACTCCAATGTTGCATCTACTACGAGATTCTGTGGTTTCCAAACTTATGCCTACAAGGCAATAAATGCGGAAGACTACTCAGCTTATTGCTTGAGACGGATTGATGGGTTCCCAATCGCTGAGTTCGAGGTAGTAAGGCCTCTTTTGGAGCGCTGGCAAAGAATTGCCCAACATCCCTGTATAGTTTCGTATAGACAAAGTTTTGTATCCTTGGACTTTCCACAGGCATCCCTATTCGCTGTCTATGACTACATCCCAAATGCGAGTACAATGGAGTCTGTACACTTTAAAGAGCCGATAGGGGAACCTCTACTATGGAACTACATCATTCAGATAGTTCTGGCTTTGGTACACATCCATAGCTCTCAGTTGGCCGCCAGGGTGATAGATCCGACAAAGCTCCTGATTTCCTATAGAGGAAGACTACGTCTGAACTGTGTCGGGATCCTGGACCTAACAAGAGTAGATGAGTCCAAAACTATTCTGGATTATCAGAAACAAGATCTTGTGGCTCTGGGATATATAATCCTTGCTCTATGCTGCGGCTCCCTAACCATAATTAACGACCTGAACCACGCGGTGGAGCAGATCTTCCTCAAATCTTCTCTCTACTCAAATGATTTAAAGAAGCTAGTGTTAATTTTGCTCTCAAAGCCGGCTCTGAATAAAAATAACCTGGATGTATTTATTTTGGCCAATATGCTCGCGGCCAGAATGATTCCCCAAATTGAGCACAGTTTGAAACTCACGGATGCACTGGAAAACGAGTTTCGGAAGGAGATAGACAATGGAAGACTGTTTAGACTACTCACCAAGATCAATACAATCGCGGACAGAACCCAGCTTAATGCTATTCACAAATGGAACGAGACGGGAGACAGGTATATTTGCAAGCTTTTCAGAGAATACCTCTTCCAGCAAACAGACAGTCAGGGAAGACCCGTAATTGATATGGGCCACATTCTTGATTCTCTTGCCAAAGTAGACGTTGGTACCAGTGAGACTATTACTCTCATGTCTAGCGACGGATCCTCGATCATCCTCGTCTCTTTTGCAGACATCAAGCAATCTATCGAAAAGTCTTTTTGTGAAATAGTTGCTGCAACCACATCCAGCTCAAGTTTCAATGATTTATAGACGCCCCAACCCGCCCGCTTAACGAAAATGAGGAGAGGTTTCCCTCTCCTTGCTAATTAGTAGTTATATAATCCCTTTGCATGCAAATTATCTGCGTGTGCGTCACGGAAATGTGGGAGCAAATGAAGTTTCATCTTTTCGTGACTAATTACGAATAAATGTGTTTATATTTGTGGTCGTCTCTTTTTACCTTTGACTCGTTAACCATGCTTGGTTGTGATCTTCTGGTTTTTACTGGAGCCCGCCAAGGTGCCCCATAGGCCCGGTGCTAGAGCCGCGATACCTGTGTGTTGCCCGCCTGGCTTTCCCGCTAGGTCTACATGTCTATAATACGTAAGTGAGGAATCTTGTAATTAAGGGGGAAAATTAGAGAGGTAAAGAGCTACAGTACATATGTACATGTATAGTAGATTAATATTGGAAAATAAAGTCTGAATCTAAATAAGGAACGGAATAAATAGTGTGTAAAAGTGTGCATATTTAAACTTGGCATTAAATATATTGATTTATATTATTAATACAATATTCGTATTTGGAAGAAAAAAGTTTTGTACGTACCAGGAACAATAATACAATACGGCAAAATAAAATTCTAAAGAGGTGATAATCGTAAGAAGGTAATTTTCTTCTGTGTGAAGAGGAGAAATAATTAAACATAGGAACAAGGAATGGAGAGAAACTAGTTAGAGCTGTGAGATATTAGAGAAATATAGCGGAATTAGTGGTAAATTTACGACCAGGAGAAACTGTACCTTCCATTTAAGACAAAGGATACGGTAACTAACAAAAAAGAATTTGAAAGTTATCTAGTTTCCGAGAGGAAGTATACGAGAAGTGAAGGTGATCCTTAGGATCTCGGAAAAGGTGAAATAGAACTCGAGTGAACTTGGCCCAGAAATTAGTGTTGAATAATACAAGTCTCCGGTAGTTTAAAGGAAACAAGAGTGCCCCAGAGAAGCTCTTTTTCTTGCTTATATTTAGGCTTTGAGATAGTGGCTGAAGATATCTTCCGGTTATGGGAAACCAATTAGTGAAACTACGGGCTGACAGAGCCCAAGATGCCCAGGATGTGAGAGAATGGGCCTTTGCAACTTTTCCTGGATTGGAGACCAATTTGGAGGCAATTTTTGCCTATCATTGCACTGACGGAGTTGGTTTGTTAGAGTACGATATCATTGAAAAGATCACCAGACACCTGATCATGAACTTTGGATACACTGATCTCTTATTGAGATTCACGACTTCGAATGGAGCTCTAGATAACAGGCATGTAAGCAATGGTCTATCCATTCTGAATGTAGATATTAGAAAGCCGATTACTCTGGACGTTTTCAAGAACTTTGTAGTATGCTGGCTAGATAGACTTATTGAAGCGCAAGATAAGGATGTGGAGAACCTGAACTCTGCTTTGAACAACGAGCAGGAGAAGCAAAAGGCAAGGATCTTGTACGCAGTTGCCCAATGGAGAGAAAGATTCAAGACCATTGATGACTTCCATGCATTTTGTGATGATGTTAGAAACGCAAAGAAAATTGAGCTTGATGAGGTCGTTGCAGATGTTTATGACATGCAGGAGAGACTTAATGAGCAGCAGCTCAGATTGCTGCAGAGACAAAGAGAGGTTGAGGAGGTTTATGCTAGTGTCCAGGCAGAGGAGGCCGCCATCCAGGAAGCCATTTCCAATGCTCCTAGCGCTACTCAAATCATTTCGGAGGAAATTGCCAAGACATTCAAGAACAATATTCAAGGAGATGTTACCCAAATTGCATACTCCTCAGAACTCACGCCATTTGGGGCTCCTGTTTCTGCTGGTGCCTCTACCTCGTTTAAAAGGAATATCCCAAAAGCCAGAAAATCCACAAAAGTCTTGGGAATGTGCTAAGTTTAAGATTGGCCCTCATTTATATTATTTGTTTTCTCTTAGCCTCGGAGCGGAGATAATAGTTGGTGATCAGCAAGCAGAGGAACGCATAAATGATAAGAAATTTTGATCTTCTCTAAGTTCTACGCTTCTATTTCTAGTACCCTGCAAAAAAGAGGTGTGACTGATTCCCCGGGACCCCGTTTTTTAGCCCCTGAGTTTCCTACTACTTGACTCTGCAATTTCCTCCTGCAGAAATGGAGTTGCAGTTGTATCTATCTGTATGCAGAGTCTATGTAAGTCATCTTATTAGTATTCCACAGGTCGAGTTGCTAGAATTCACTCCTGCCAATAGATTTTAAGCTCCTTCATAAATATGGTTGTTTAATTCCCTCCCTATTGTGTTTTGTAATTTGAAGATTTCTCTCTTTATACTTTTGATTAGTACCGAGATTGTCTCAGGGGCGGAAATAAGATCCTCATAGCACTTGAGTTCTTTGATCATTCCTTTAGAGTTTTGAGAAAGAGCCTGTAGGCTACGCTCCACGATAACTTTTCCTTTCTCAAAGCTCTCGACTGAAAACGAACCCTCCAGGAGCTCTAGGCTTCTTCTTGTATCCCGAAAGTTCTTTGCGAAAGTCCCAAACTTTGAGGAAATTTCTTCCAACTCTTTGCAAACCCCAACTCCAATATGATACTCGTTCACTGCTTCGGAGGCGCTTTTTATTAAATTTGTGAGCTCACTTTTTACTGTAGAAAACTCAACAAGGAGACTCTCGCACTCCGTGTCTGGCTTTTTCTTCCTTACAGCATACTTGAGAATAGAAAGAGCCCTGGATGTTTTGTCACTTCTTTTCTTGTCGATTCTCTCGCAAAAGAGCTCTATTTGGCCTTGTAATTGAAATAAGAAATTCTCCAAGAACTTGTTACTGTCCTCCAAAATCCGAATTTCACTATCGAGGGCAGAAATCTTCTTAACAATCCTCATTCCTTTATTTAAGGCCAACCTGAACTCCATTAACTCTCCCTTGTACCTATTTACCTCGTTCTTCACCTTTCCTTTACTTATTTGTTTTTCCATTTTTGGAAGACTTTCCTTCAAAGCCCCAAATTCCTTGAGAATTCTCTGGGAATCATTTACCAATAGATCTAGGTCTATTCCCCCAGCTTCTTCAGTACCAGAAATGGCAGATTCAAGGTGCTTAATAAACTTACCTACCTTCTGGGTTTTATCAAATAATTCGCTTGAAAAGGGAACAAGTCTTGAGCCTTCCTCCTTCAACTCCTGTAGCTCATTTTTTAGACGAGAATATAACTCCAAGAGTTCTTTCTTTAGTTTTTCAATAGTTTCTTTCTTCACTACCTCTTTCTTGATATCTTGCACTTGATCTTCTGTCTCAAAGAAATTCTTAACCAGACTTTTTGACCTTTGCAACAAAAAGTTTACGGATAAACTATCGAGTTCTTTTTCACCAATAATAATTGGCAAATCAGTTTCCCACATTGAATATTTGCTTATCAGCTTGTTAGAAATACCCAGTCTTGCCCTTTGCTCAAAAGTCATGTTTTCCTTCATAAAGTTACATCTTTGAATAAACCCATTCAAAAAAGTTTGACTTAACTGTATTCTCAACTTTTCCTCATCAAATATCTCAGTCAAAAAATATTTTTCTAACTCCTCGTGGAAAACCCCAATCTGGAGTCTCAGTTCTGGAAGCAGCATTTCATTATAGTATCTAACTTTCAAAATTTTAGCCTGGATCCCAACCAGTTCGGCAACGTAGTCTGACTTTAGAAAGTCATGCACCTTTTTAAAAAGACCCTTGATCTTCCCATGGTGCTCTTCTGATTCGGAGTCAAATCTAAATGGATATCTCAGGGCCCCACTCCAAAGTTCATTAATCAGTGGTCTTGAGACTTGAAGAAAGCCTTCAAGATATAGTTTTGGCCCTTTCCTCCTTATTATATGAAATAGATCCTCCCAAATTCCCAAATAGTTGTCTCTTAGTGACTTCGTGTGAATTTTTAATTTTTTCAGAACATCTTTAAAAATACCTATCTCTTTGGTGTGTCTCATTAAAAAAATTTTTGTTCCAAGAGATTTGATGGATCTCTCGAAGATATCTAAAGACATTTCGAGCCTTTCCTTCAATTTCCCCAGGTCTCCATCTTCTTTTGCAATTGTATATACTAGATCTGATAAATTTCGAAGATGGTAAGCAATAACGGACTTTGAAACAGTTAAAAGAACTTTGTAGATCAAGACTACTGATGCCTGGAGCCAATTAAGCAAAGGCTTAACCATATTCCTATTTGAAAGAATCCATTGGGTTTTCTCCCTTGCCAGTTCCGAAAGGTGAGCTTTTAGAGACTGAAGATCTTGAGAAAGATCATCTAAAATTATCAGTGAGTCCTGTTCATCAGATCTAACCTTTATCAATAGATCCAAAAGGCCCCTGAGATTTGAGTCTAGCTGAGTTCTTCTCAAGGCCAAAGAGTTAAATTGATTCAAGACAGGTTCGTTCTTGCTTTTTAATAAAACCATAGAACTTTGAGACATCTTGATCAATTTTCTTGCTATATTGTTGTAGTTCTCAATTTGGTGATTATTAGCGACTAAACTCCATGCAATTTGTTTGCAACTGGAAGTTGAGGTCATATGTGAAAATACGATCAACAGGTGGTCAACTTTCTCCAAAAGCTCCATTAGATTTTCTCTGTTTAAGGCTTGATTTCTCGGTTTCTTACCGGTACTCCCACTTAACATTGAAATTGCGAACAAATTTACAGAGTCCAAAAGCCGATACCATTTAGTTACATCAAAGTCCTTAACATAGTTTATTGGAACGCTTTTGTAAATCTCCGTTGTTTTCTCATTAGTCTTATTGAACTCCCTTAAGGTCTGTAAGATCTTTTCCTGAGATTCTAGTTCAATATTCGAGAATAATGGCTTTTTGCTGCTTTCATATTTCTCTAAAACTGGAATCAACTCACGCTTGTAATTGGTACAGGTTTCGTTAAAGGAAGTTTCAAATTCCTGAATTTGAGTCAAATTTATGAACTCCACAGATGACTTTAGTTCGCCAATCTTCAAAAGAGTGTTTTCTATTGTTTCATCGGTTCCTTCCTTCGTTATTTCAAGTGATAAAGCTCTGTAGAGGTATGTCTCACTTTCACTATTGTTTTTAGCGTGGTTGAAATTCCCGATCTCTGAGTCTTTCGTGTCATCTCCAAACACGAATGGAAAGGTGAAAATCAACCTAAAAAGAATAAGATATATAACCATTTTCATAATCACCAGGCATTCTTCTCACGCCAGTGACTTTATAATTTGAGAGAATAATTTAAGTTTTGCTGTTCGCAATTCTCCGTTTTGCTTTATCACCAATCTTTTAATTGACTTCCTCATTTACATGGTAAAAATCATTTAACGCGCCAAAACAAGTGAGGAAGAAAATATTAATAAATCGCCGGTTCATTTAGTTTGTATCCACCGGGAAAACCCAGAACTAAATATATTCTCCGAATATATTTATTTCTGTCTAACTAAATCATCTTAAGTTGGCTTCCTTCGCCTTCTCAAATCTAACAAACATGATCTAGGGATGAGGCGCGCGCGCTAAGCATATTCTTTTACTACTAAATTCGTTCTTCACGTAGATAGGACTAGGATTTCGAATTTAAATATTTATATAAAAAAGTTAGACAATTCTCTCGAGTTCTATAGCATAGCCGAGTGCATTGGAAATCAAATCTAGGTTACTTGTGGGGAGGGGATCCTTCCTTTCAAAGTAAACAGCGTTGTCAATAAGTTTCCACTGAATACTTTGGCTTCTGGAATCTTCCATGGAACTTGGGGAAATCTTATTAATAAATGAAATTAGTTCCTGGTCGTTTGAAAATCTCATCATATTTTTGAGCTTTCCAATACCAATCTTGTTATAACTACACTCAATGCACTTTGCGACTTTTTCCCTACAGGTGTTGACAAGCTGGTTGAAGAAGGCCTGGTAGTTCGGAGTGGGGAGACTGCTTTGCATTTGCATTATCTTGGAATAGTTTCCATCTAAAAGGTACAATTCCAGATCTTTTGCGCATGAAATAAACGTATTGTCCTGATCCTTTTCAGAGATTGTCTCCAGGAATACATGGAAGTCACCGATTCTATCGCGACTAAGGAGAAACAACAAATACAAACCTTTGATCATGTCCTGATTTTTGGACTTTGCTAGAGTCTGCAATTTTAAGTGATGCGCATTGTTATCCTCTTCATTTTCCCCGAATTTAGTGTAAAACTTACGGTTTCAAAGTCAAAATAGTATCTTTGAAGATTCAAAAAATCTCTTTCAAACCCCACTGAATCCTCCTTCATAATACAAACCAGGAGTGAGAGTTCCAAGACGTCCCTAGCTATTGCGGCCTCAGTAACCTCAATCTCCTTGGAAGACAATGACGATGTTGGAAGGTCTATCAGTAAGATCTTCATCTGTTTGATTAATGTTGAGAGAGTGTTGAGATTTCCGGCTGACCCTTTCGCGAACTCAGCATTTGCCTGTAATCATAAATTAGAAATGACCAATCAAATCTATCCTCTCCAAGACACTAGAGTACTATATTTATGTGTCAAATGAATTTCTTACCTGCTGTAACAAATTCAGCAGCTTGCTCGAATCAACTGCTGATTTGGCCATCTTCTAACCCGTTGTTTTGTCCTACCTAATTACTTCCTCGGCCCCAAAAAGAGTGTAATCCGGAATCACCCCGATCTATTTAAAAATTTTCTGTGCTAACCTCGGAACAATTTAGTTAAACTGCTTCTAAGGGATTCAAGGGTCCGCCATACTAAGTATCAGTATTCCCAGTTCTGTAAATGAAACCCCTCCCACAGTACCGCCAATCTTGCGCGCCGCCTGTGAGAATTTTAAGGTTTATTGCTAGCTTCGGATCTTTGGTAGGAAAGGGGGTTCGGAAGAGTGGATAATAATAGTTTTTGTACTCTTAAAGGCTCTGCGAATTGTAGGATTGTAAGGAGAGCTCTAGGAAACAGGTCTTAACTCTTCGGGAAGAGGTCCATGTTGCAATAGAATTATTCCAGGCTGTAGTTCAAGGTAAAGGGGATAAGGAATGTCGAGAGAAGAAATTCCCTATAGAGGGTATTATGATGTCTCTCGTCCCGTTCAAGTTGGGGCTCTGGAGGGATATAGAGATGATTATTATATGAGGATGCGTCGGGACTTCGGAGGAGGATATCCTCCGGGTTATTATTACGAAATGCAAGGGAGGCACTATCCAGAGGAGTACTATCCACACCCGGACCAGAGGTTTGCATATCAAGGTGGTATGGTGGAAACTCAGAGAGAGACAAAATTTTCGAATGGGAGTAATAAATGGGATCGCTCTAACTCGGATAGAAGAAACCCGGAAAATTGTTTGCCTCAACCCCAAAATCAGGAACTTGCAAAGAGAGAGGTGGGTGGGAACAATTTGGAAGTTGATCCAAGGAAGCAACTTAGATTTGAGGAAGGCCCTGGAGGTCCTTGCCAACAGAGCATTCCTAGTTCTCAGGTTAAACAATTGAGCCTGCAGGAAGTTGAATCGGGTGTTAGGATTACTAAAGAAACTAATGACAATAGTAGAGGAATTTCTGTTTTCCATACAACAGGCAAGGACTCAATATGGACTAAAATTGATTATTTGAATGGGAAGAAGCTTTGCTATGAATGTCAAAAATGTAAATGGAGAGACAAAATTACTCCTCTCTGCAAGGATTGTTACAGAAGCCTTTCAGATTCCTCCGGAAAGACTGGATTTAAGAAAGAATGCACCTACTGCAGAGTAGAATTCCTCCAACATAGAATATTGAGGAAAGCCGTCAAGGTTTTCAACAAGGAGATCTGTATGGATTGTTGCAAGAATATATGCAAGTACAATATTGCCCCTGTTAGGTGCCACTTCTGCGACTGCTGGTCAGCTTGGACCTCCCACCTACTTTGTGACAGATGCAATGCATCAAGAGAGCAGTTCGGAGAGCCTCTTCCGTGTGATATGTGTAGGAAGACTTGTGCATTTGACAGGGGCGAGGAGGCAAAAAAAAAGCTTGATGGAAGGTTGCTTTGCTTCCTCTGTACTATTAAATACAAGAAACTCAAATATGAAGAAGCAAAGAGGACGAATTCCGAGTACAAGAAGGCGGAGAAGGCCCTTACCAGAGTGGATCTCTCCGGTGTACCCCCACAAAACGGTACTGATGTTGGTAGTGCTGTAGCCTCTTCCCCCGATATCTCTAAAGATTCGGTGGATTGGAGAGCCATAGCACAAGAAAGAATTGATCTTTACGAAAAAGCTAAGCAACATCTTTCTGAAGTCCAGGCGAGGGAACTCAGCAACAAAATCGAGACAGGATCTCTCATTTCACAGCTTAAAGAAAGAAACTCTATTCTTGAAAAGCAAAATAAAATCCTTGAGGACAAGGTGCTGCAGCTGAACGCAGAAATAAACGACTGGCAACTTAAGCTCAACAACATTTGTGACGACAAAAACAAACAGATCAAGCTCTTGAAAGAAGAGAAAAAACTCGCGATACATGAAATGGAAGAAGTCCTAGAGAAGCTCAAAGCAGATAATAGAGAACTGAGAGAGCGGGTGGGAGCCCCAAGAATCTAGTGAAAGTCTCTCTAAATTACTCGAGTCTTTCCGCTATTTACTTTATATTAATCTCACCTAATGGAATTTGGCGTTATTTCGATACATATTTGGCCCCAGATTTCCCGCCATTCCCACACGGTTCTCTGGATTTAAAGTTCTGGTAATATGTTAAATGGATTCAGTTTTGTTGAAAAAAGATGTATCTGGAAAAGGAGGACTTTCGTCTTTTGAATGGTTCATTTTTCAGGGTAAATTTTAAACATATATCTCAAAACGACTTGAAGAATATATTGAAGGCATGCGGATTGAAATCGGCAGCAAGCTCTTCAAATAACCAACAGATCTCGCTTTTGGAGGGAATTAGAAAATATCTCCTTACTGGGGATCTCTCCGAGTTAAAAGACTTATCTAAGTCTGAATTGAAAGGTACAGGCTCAAAGCGGCCAGAACTTAATTACAAAAATATAATAAATGAGGACTTTGTAACTGTGGAATTTATCCTCAAATCTCTCAGAAGATCACCGCTCACTCTTGAGAAAATAATGCTTACTGGCTCTGCAAGTACTTCTGAAGTTATTGAGTGCTGTTCAAGGTACCTGGATGCCCCCAAAGGAGTTTTTGTCTCGAAGCCTGTTATGGAAAAGATCGGAAAGTTGTTAGTTTCGCTCAGCGTTAGTGCAGTAGTAGAGTAGAAATAGCCGTTTACTTAGCTAAGTCTTCTATGATTATTCTCTTACTCTGTTTCTTTATTTAAATCAAGGATGAGGCTTTTTTGTAATTCTTTCGCATGCGTCGAAGGGGACTCTGTGTTGGCGCTTAAGGTTTAAAGTAAAAACCACTAGTAAAAAAGACGAAAATGGAGAATGTAATAAATTCGGGAGAAGAGCTCAAAGAGATGGTTTTTAATGCTAAAGATACAGATGAAGGCACTAACTTGGAAAAAGATACTTTGAGGGAGACTTTGGAGGAAGGTGAGAATTTTTACCCCTTATTGGAAAGTTCTCTTGAAGACGAAATGGCCAATGGCAAGGTTCCACTTTCTTCGTAAGTTATAGAAAACCCGTAAAAATGCCTTTAAAAACTGCGAATTTAACTAAATTTTAGGTTTATGGATAAGTTCAAACAGCTTCACGAGTCTAAAGTCAGATCTATGAACTTAGAACAAATTGATAGTTATTGTAAGGAACTTTTGGATTCGTTGAAAAAGTAACACAAAATACTACTACAAGGAACTTGCAGATATGATGCACAAGTCAAGGAACGCTTACAAATGGCTACAACAAAAAATAGTGGTCTATGTTCTGCCCAAACTGGAAATTAAACTCTCCAGTTGAATGGTGATATTTTTAAGCTTATTAATACTCTGATAACATTGTTGTCTTTTTTCTACAATTCCCTTCTCTTCCTGAAGCAAGTCATCGAAAATCTCTTCTCTGTAGAGCTTCGTCACCAGTTCTCTTTGAATTACATCTTTCATTGCGTTCACCATAAAGTACATAATTGCCTTTGGAACGGAATCCGCCACATTCTTACGTACTATGTTAAAGTATGACACTATGAAGAATTTAATGACATCGGACTCAATTCTCTCACGTTCTGAAGGGTCTCCAGATGTTAAAATAGTCTCTGGAACAACTGGCAAACCAATTTTTGCATTATTTCTCACAAAGTTTCCTTCATTTTCAATTATTTGGGGGCTAAATGAACCTATTTGCATGCCTCTAGGGGCAATTTTGTGATTGTTCTTTAAGGAATTCTGAGGACCAATAGAGAAATTTGACGTGGGGGAATTCGGAGAGTTCTTTTGAAGGTTCCTGGGAAATTTAGGGGTTTGATTTTGGGGAATTTCATTCTGTTTGCGATTGTTGATGGTTTCTGAGTTTTCTGCTTCAGTCTGGTTAGACAAAAATACTACTGATTTACGTGATTCTTGTTGGTTGTTAAAGAATTCATTAAGAATTACATTTCTTCCGGAAGGAGTGAGGGGGTTTGACCCGGGGCCTTGAATAGTTCCGTCAGTTTGACCATTAAATCTCTCATTTGAGTTGTTTCCGGAAAGACCCTCCGTCAAATAGGCCTTTTCCTTTTCGAAAATAGAAGTGAGAGCAGAGGTTCCTCCTATAAAATCCGGATGGCTCGTATTGATGTAGGCCAATTCCATATTAATTAGGTCAATAATTGCCTTATTTGTGGGTTTTAGGCACTCGTCTAGCACGCCATAGATGACAGAAATTACATTAGTTCTAAGATTGTGGTATTTTGCGAGCTCTGGAAAGGAACATTGTTCAACTAGCTTCTTTAACTCATCATAGACCTGCTCTACGCAGGCAAGTGAAGGTCTAAGTAGCTTTTTAATTTGGATCCTTGCAAGAACCTCGAACGCTCCCTCTGAAACAAACAAGGAGGATTTCGTTCCTGTGGAGTTCTTAATTGCAGTCCGAATCTCGTTATCTGAAAGCCCATCTAAAGGGTCAAAGTTGAACAGAGTACTTCCGAACCAATTATGAAAAATGTAATTTAGTCTGGCTCCCCCTGAAAGCTTTAGAATTCCTGCTTGATATGATCCTTGTCCGTCAATCATATCTTGGAACTTTCTTGAAAATTTTGAAAAGTAGTTTAGAATCATTGCTCCTTTGTTCTTGGCCATCTCTCCACTGTCCCAGCCAAATATTTCCCCCAAATACAGAGCTTTGTTCGTTAAGGCATCTACGCCATCTAATTCAGTTAAAGACCAATTGAAAAGATTGCTACTAAACTTACCTATTTCTTGAAAAAGTTCTAGTTGGGAGAATTCACCGTAATTAAATAGCTCCATCTTCTTCAATTCAATAAGCTTCCTAGATTGGGTTTTAATTTGAGGGAGTAGTTTAGCAATATGTTCCAAGAACTCTTCTTGGAGTATTCTGACCAAGTTATAAGTCCCACAAAGTGATTGAAATGGTTTCAGTATTGAGTTGCTTTCAAAAAAGGACCTTTCTTCATTTAAGGATGCTCTCAAGGACTTTAACCCACTGGTTTTTTGTTTTGAGTCCCTACACATTACTGCCACATATCCTCTACTAAGGGGGTAGGATTGGTTACTTAAGACATGCAGAGTAGTTGAGTAGTCTTCTACTCTGTCCAGCTTGCTTAGTACTCCAATAGTTCTAATTCCATCGGGGTCAACTTCTCTAGCAATGTTTAGACTATCCGAGTTTGCTATATCAGTGTTTGCTGCCGTAATCGCCAGAATGAGACAGCTTGGGCGTCTGATGTAAGAGAGCACAATCTTTCTAATTTGAGCCTCAATATCAGATGGCTGGTCTTCGACTGGGACTTTGGTCAACCCGGGTAAATCCACCAAAGTAAGGCTAATAGACTTTTTTGAAAATATTCGAAGTAAAATTGGTGAATCAGAAACCTTTTTGTTGTCACCAATCAGGCGGTTTGTTTCTATCTGGATCTCTTCCCTAACTTTCTCGAAGTCAGTAAACCTTGACCCTTTCTTGTGTCCAAACTCTGCATAATCTTCTTTGCCTTCTGAATTATTTGGCTGTAGCTGTAGAATAAGGGGCCTTCTAGTGACTATTCCCTGTCCCCTTGGAAGAAAATGACGTCCTAGCAAGAGAAACCAAAATAATTCAAACAAACCCTTGGGCCTTTTGCAAGTCGGAACTTACCTATTATATATTCTAACAAGGATGACTTCCCCACTGATTGAGATCCCACAACGGCTATTTCTGGAAGGTCAAAATCTATTCCGCTACCTAAATTTTGGTTCCCTGACCCCTCCCTTATTGTAGTTAAAATATCCTGAAGCTCATTTATTATCGGTATTAATGGTTCCATCCTTGCGAACCATTAACCACCGAGAGTTTTAACTAATTTCTAAAGCTCCCAACTTAATCTTTCCGATACCAAGAGCTCTCCATACACTTATTTCTCCCCTCCCAAAAATTCCCGATAATTCCTCTTTCTCGGTATTTTAGCTTTGAACCTGACAAAATGTAAAGTTCTACTTTGATATTGCAGATTTCCCGCCAAATCGCCCGGCCCCACATGGGAACTGAAGGTCCGAGTCTAAGTGCAAAGTTGAAGGAAATCTGTATTCACGAATTAGAGGGGCACAGCCCACCACCTTCACAATTGGGAAAACGTCATTGGAAGTTAAAGGCAAAAAGTCCAAAAGGCTCCCCGAAGGAGCAGAAGAATCAATAAGAGATAAAAACCACGAGGATACTAAACTATGATTATTAGCGAGGAAGTTAGTGAACAAATTACTAGGAGGCAGTCTTTTCGAGATTTCTTGCGAGCCAATCAAGACCTTCATATAAACCGTCACCAGCAGTTGCGCAAGTTGACTGAATAAACCAGCTCCTATGTCTTAAAGAGCTCAGTTGAAGCTTTTCAGTAACTTCAGTGACGCTCATTGCATTAGGGAGGTCTTGTTTATTTGCGAGAACCAAGAGCGTTGCATCTCTTAGTTCATCTTCGTTGAGCATTCTCATAAGTTCGTCTCTAGAGTCGTTGATTCTATCCCTATCATTACTATCAACAACAAATATGATTCCATCAGTATTAGTATAGTAGTGTCTCCAGAGGGGTCTAATTTTATCTTGGCCTCCAACGTCCCAAACTGTAAAAGATATATTTTTATATTCAACCGTCTCAACATTGAATCCAATTGTCGGGATTGTAGTAACTACCTCTCCTAGTTTCAGCTTATACAAAATGGTCGTTTTCCCTGCAGCATCTAGTCCAACCATCAGGATCCTCATCTCCTTCTTCCCAAACAGTCTGTTCCAAATTCTTGAAAGTGCAAGTCCCATGGTTAAGATACCAAAGCGTCTCTGAAAACCGGCTCTTTCCTTATATCTAAAAACTTAGACTTTATACTCCTTACTCCTTCCACTCTTGTGTGGTCCTGAGTATCTCGAGTTAGAACCCCTAGAATTCGAACTATCTCCTTTCTCCCAGCTTTATAGGCCAATTTGTGAGAAATCTACAGGCGTCCGAAGAGAGTTTATATTGAAGAAAAGGATGTTTTAAAAACAGTTTAGAAAATCCCCTGGTCTTACTCTAGCCTTTGAATATTAACTGTTTTTGTTATTTATATTAACCTGTCTAATCAACACTGGTTTAAAATATAAAATACACAAAATCGAGCACTTTTGAGCGGGTTATGACCCGCCCAATTAATATGGATTTTTTTGTACATGTAAAAATTCCTCTACATAATTGTTTGATTGGCAATTTTCAGAGCATGTGTAAATAGCAATAACCCCGAAATCCACTTTATCCGGGAGCTTTCCCAAAACGATAATTTCTGGTTGGATCTGGAACTCGAACACTCGTTTTGATGAACAGATGGGACAGTTTGGGGGTAACTCTGAAGGCTTATTTTTATCTGAGATCCAGAGAGGATCTCCTTTATAACAGTACCTAATAACATGTCCGGGGTACTTTTGGGAATTTTTCAGAAATTTGTCGAAAACAGGGTCTTTTCCGGAGTTGCAACTGGACAACTTCCCAAAAGCCTTCATTTCGGAGTCATCTAAAACGTTGTCTAAAGGGGTAAAAGAAGCAGTTAAAGAAAATTAATTTTTGATAGGCCTGGAACTTACCAATGCTTTCATTGAATTTATTCTGATATTCTTGTAGGAGCTTGTATTCCGAAGATTTCTTATCCGGGCATTGTTGACTAAGTATTTCAAAATGCTGTTTTTCACCTTGTAGTCTTACTTCCCTATCACCAAGATCACTAAATTGGAAATTCCCATATTTATCGGATTCTCCACTTCTGTGATCTGATAAATCCCTGACTCTCTCTGCCCTAAATTCGCTATCTCCATCAGATCTACCTTCCATCTCTTCTTCCTCCCCCTCTTCTTCTTCCTCCTCTTCCTCCCCTTCCTCCTCTTCTGAGCATGTCTCAATATCTAAAATGTACTCTTCAAAGACTGCCTCGTCTACTTTGGATCCGGCCTTCTTGCACTTTTCGTGTGAATATTCTAGCTCCAGGCTTCCTGATTCGCATTCCAACGGCAGTCCGCAAACCCTACAAATAAGGGTGAATAGAGGCTTTCCGAGCTTTGAGTCTTGGACCCTAGAATCACCATTTTCCAAATGAAGAGGTGCAGGAACAGGATTGAAGTCGTAAAATTCATTCTTGCGAGGTAACTGGCAGCGAAGTACCAGAGCGCTTGAAGCGCAGTTGGTACAAATGAAAACAAACAAGCTTCTGTGAAACAAATCATCACGGTTATCCAAGGGAGCATAAACCTGTAGTAAAAACCTCATCCTTGAGCCGCAACTGCTGCACTGTAGATCTCTGTACCGAGGAAGGTTACGAGGGTTTAGCCAAGCTGGCCTTCCTCCGAATTTCGAGGGAAAGTATTTGGGGTCCAGAGTACCCCAATTACTCGGCTTCTCAAGAAACCCCAGCAACGTGTCCCTCATTGCAAAAACTTCCTTTCCAAATCGCTCCCTGCTTTCTTTTTTCTCTTTCTTTGCTGGTCTCAGTCAAGGTTAAATTTAAAGTTATTTAACATGGCGCCAAACTCATGCGAGATAACCATTTTTTCCTATAAATTTGACACGGACGATATAAAATACCTTGGCGGGAAATCAAATTTGACCAATAGTTTAATTTAAAAGATTAGTAAAGGAACTCATAAGACATTCTTTCTAGAATTTTTGCATCTGGTGATTAAACCAGACTTGGTATCAGACAGAGTTGGCTCCGATTTTTTGACAGCTGGTGAGGAGTTGGAAAGATACCCAAGACTTATATATTTAACTTACCTTTTACTTTAAGAGTATGTTGGACAATGGGCCGGAGGTTTATTCACTGCCTCAACTCCAGGACAGGATCAAGAGGGATCCGGGGGCGTATATGTCCGACTTTGAGTTACAGCTACGACATTTTTATTCTACCCTAGACGTGTTCCGTTTGAATCCCCAAAATATTCCAAAAGAGATTTTTCAGTTGATGATTTTTATTGCTCAGACCTCCCCGTATTATTCGAAATATGGAGTCTGCAATCTATTTATTGAGAAACTACTGAGCGAACTGAAAACTAATGCGAGTATCATGACTTCAGAGATGCGTCTTTCTATAGTTACTTCGTTGATTTTGCTTTCCAATCAGAAAATTATTGACATTGTATATTTACTCCCCTTATGGTTCGATCTCATGAGACTTCCAGATAAAAACTTGAGATCCAAGCTTTTGAAACATATTGTCTCCAGCATTGTCAACCCAAATACTAAAAGAGTTGGCAAGAAGACCGCTTTGAGAGCAAAGTCTAGACTCGCCCTAAGGAGCAAGTTAATAGATAGCTCATTTTCCGTCCCAGAGTCCTGTGACTACATTAGCTGGAGTATGAAGGAAGCTCATCAACATTCCTCTCACCAGGCTGAGAAAAAATATAATATTTCTTTGAACTACGATCTGAACAAGTTTAACTCAACGATAATCTCTTTTTTGAGAGGGAGGATGGAAAGCTCAACGGATATTTTACGCTCCTTGGCGATATTTATTGAGGTCTACCGGAAAAACGTCTGGAATAATTCTCAAACCGTGAATATTATTGCAAATTGTTGCCTGGGCTCTACCTCGTCAAAAGTGGCTTCTACTGCAGCCAGATTTCTTTTAGGGAAGAGCTGGTCTATGGAGGAGTTTGAAGAGGATCTTGCTGATGAAGAAGAAAAGAAAGAACTGGCAGCTGAAGCTGCAAAGGCGATGAAATCTGCCTTACTCGGAGTTAGTTCAACTAGTCGCAAGAAGAAACTAGAAAAGGCGAGGCAGGCAATGAAGCGTATGGAAAAGAAGAACAAGGTCGAAACCAGTTCCATTGTAAAGAGCAATCAATGCATTGATCTGATTCACAACCCCCAAGAATTCGCCGAAACTGTTTTCCAAAGAGTCACCAGACACTCTGATCCATTCGAAGTTAGAATAACTTTGATTGGATTGGTTTCGCGACTTATTGAACGCCACCAACTTATTCTGGTAAACTATTACTCATTTCTCTGCCGCTATATCTCTCCCAACAACAAAAATGTGACAAATATCTTGGCATTTCTTGCTCAGGCCTGCCACGACCTTATTCCTCCCCAAGAGCTCGCCCCTACCATTAAATTGCTGATGGATAACTTTGTTAATGAGTGTTGTAAACCTGAAATTATCGTCATTGGGTTGAATACTATTCGAGAAATATGCCAGAGAGTTCCCCTTGTCATGGATAAAGACAAACTCCTTGACTTGGCTAATTTTAGGAAGATGAACAATAAGGGAGTCTCGATTGCAGCCAAGAGCCTGATAAACTTGTACAGAGAAATTATGCCGACAATACTTCACCGCTCACTTTTAAGCAGAGATGCAGCCATGAATATTAAGGATGGTCCCTCGGATTCTTCTGCTTCATATGGGTACAGTAAAATCGACACAACTGTTTCTGGAGTGGACCTTCTAGCCAAATATAATATGAAGAAGGGCAGATCAAGGCAGAGAGAAGAGGAACTGGATAGCGAAGGAGAGAGGGAATTCGAAATTCAAGAAGAGCCAACGGAACTCGACGTTGAAGAGGAAGAGGAGCTGGAAACACTTGTTGATGAGGATGAATTTGTTTCCGGGGAGATATCTGGTGAAGAAGAGGAAACCACTTCTGTAGACAAACATTCTATTCAGGATGAAAAGAATTTCTTGCTCGATAGAATTTTGGACCAGAGTGATTTCAGAATGATAAAGAAACTCAAGGCAAGAGTAGAAGCAACTAAAGCTCTTGGCATATCCGAGAGAATAAATAATGAGCTATCCACCGCCTCTTCTGATTCGGAGTACTCCGATGAAGAGTCTGACTCTCAATACAGCGAAAAAGAGGATGAAGAGTCCTCTGATGGAGACGTTACTAGAGATATTAGGCAGGAAATCGTTCGCAACATGGGCCGCAAAAGACTCAATAAGCAACAAAGAATCCAATCAATAATGAAGGGTAGAGAAGATAGAGAAACTTTCAAGGAGAAAAGGATAAGAGGTAAGTTTCAAATCAAGCCAAGAGGCTTTCTTTGGAAACTGGAAATGGGAAATGGACCTGGTTTTGGTTGTGTACTGTGGCATGCAAAGCCGGCTAATAATTATTATTTTCAGTTAATTATTAGTGACTATGTAAAGGTTGTTGAGTCTAATGCCAAAAAAATGTTTTGAATAGTTTGAGAATTTCAACCGTTAGGGAATACCCTTTGTAACATACTGGTTGAAGACCTTCATACATATCAAATACAACTCTTCACGGGTTTTCTCTGTTCCCAATTTCAGTCACCATTCTTTTCCATGAACTCACTTTATTTAATCGTCCTTTAGAATCCCTGAGTAAGAAGCAGAGCATTCCGAACAATGTAAAATCAAGAAATAAACCTATAATGATGGTAATAAAGAAGAAAGGAATTAGCAAAAAGAGTGAGACAGCCAGTATGAAGATGAGCAGGATAAAGAAGCACCTCAAAAACCTAAAGAAGGATACAGGCAAGAAGAAGAGGTTTAGGAAGAGGTGAAGAATCGAAATTCTTAGGTAGAAACAATAGGAAAACGGGTTGAAAGGACAGACTGTCCTTCGAGTTCCCGTTTCTTGTTGCATCGTCTTTCTCGCTTTACTCGGTACATTTTAGGAAGCTCAGATTGGCGATCTTTGATTATGGAAAGGGAACTTTTGGGAGAAAAATTAAATCTATTACTTAGGATCCGGGACCAGTAAACCACCTTTTTTTTGTAGGATTCAAAGAAGGTTCCCACCCCGAGTCCCTTATAGCGAGACCTTAGACAAGTTAGGATAGAGTCGTACACAGCACACCTAATAAATAGCTTCCAATGGTAATTGTGGATATTTTTTTTATACAGATAAATACAATCGCAACAGCCACTTGAGATCCAATCCAAAACCTTTACCAAGAATTTGGGGTTGATAAATCCCTGATGGATCTTTTTGATTCTCTTGAAAATCGAGAGTAGTTTCTGGATTCCAATGTAGACAACAATAACAATATTTGAGTATACCTACCAAAAATAGAAAGGATTTAAGGGTAAATCTGGAAGCAGGGCCATAGTGAGTTAGATATCCTGAGTTTCTGTTAGATTATTGCAATTCCACCTTTATTGTTCATTGGATTGAAGCTAGAATTTCTTTTAGTCAGGAGAATCTAGACCCACAAATAACTTACCGTATGAACGGGGTTTATTTCCAAGTCATAAAGCAGTCCATTTTTAACCCTCAGGTCGAAATAAGTGATCATTTTGATCCCTAAAACAGACCACATGTAATTTGACTTGCTGAAACCTTCGTTTCCAAGAATGGATTTGAACCTTTGGGAAATGAAACTGGGGAGGGCAAAGTGGCCATTCACAGTTAGGTTAACTGTGTCCATAACACTGATAAATTCTGCATTCTTCCAAGGAGAGATTTCACAGCTTAGGTATCCTGAAGTATCGGAGAACTTGATCCCAGACCAAAGAACCTTTTTTTCTAGAAGATTTTTAGAAGAATCTTCATTTTTCCCATAAGGACTTTTATTGAAACTCGACACTCCGGACTCTAATATCTCAATTTCCTCTCCATTTTTGTCTAACCAAACGAAATTTGAACTTATCTTCTCCTTTGAAACGTTCGGGCCCCAAATTTTCTTAAGGAAAAGTAAATTTAGAAACCTCTTAGCGGATTCCGAACTTGGGGTGAGAAACAGGAAGTCATCGACCCATCTCAAGAGGAGGCTCCTCCTTTCTATTGCTTTTTGAGGAGGTAGAGATTCCACCAAGAGGGATTCTTCCAATCCCCACTCCTTATTTGACTTTGGCTCTATTTTCTGCTTCGGCTCTTCTTTTAGTTTTAACTCTTTAGGATCTTCAGTCCTTTGTCTCTTTCTCCTGAGATTGCTCAGATTGCTCTGTTCATTCTCCTTGTTTTCTTGGTCCTGTGGAATAGGGAGCCGAGGCATACTCCTTTTCAGACTATTCTTATTTTTCTCCGAAAAAGGGGACTCTTCGACTATGAGACCTGCACTTTGGAGCAAGTTCTGGATCTCAGGATTTGAGTCCATGAAACCATAGTAAAGACAGCATAGGATATAGGAGACACTGGAGCCTTGAGGGATCCCGACGCACTGTTTGAAGGAGCTCAGAAATCGCTTTCCTTTTTTTCTTCTTCCGAGGAAACTAATTTTACATTTCTTGTCCTCCCTAGTCTCTTTATTCACAGTCCTGAGGCGAACAAAATTTACCTTCAAATGCAATTTGAGCATTTTTTTGGTTTGAGTCCATTCTATTTCTCTTCTAGACCTCAAACAGGTAAATATCTCCGCCTTTTTTTCCCCCAAAAAGCTTATTCCGTATCCGGATTTGCTAACCTCCCTAAGTTCCAAAATTGTCTCATCATTTAAATAACTCTCTCTGACCAACTCCACCACTTTCGACTTTTCCTTTGAGTCTCTTCTTCCTCTATCAAAAATCGGAATTGTCTTTAGCCTTCCTCTTGAAAGTAAAATGTTTTTTCTTCCAAATTTGTCCTGGAAGTGCCCTCTTGCTATATTCTCAAAAGGAGGAACTGGATTTGATTTTGTTAAGGTCCGGGAGTAAAAATTCAGAAGTAGAATTTCATTAGGAATTTCAATTTCGTCTAAAAATTTCATGATCTTCGTTTTGTCAATATTTTCAAAACACTTAATTAAGTCAGCCTTAATAATGAAAATTTTTTCCTTGTCATTCACATATCCTGAATAGCTTCCCCACCACTTCTTTATTGACCTGTAAATATCTCCATAGCTAATTATTGACGTTCCAAGGTATTTTCTTCCAGGTTCTCTCATTAAAAAGGATCTTAAAATTTTTGAAGGGTACAGGAGTACATTATTCATCGAAGGTCGCCTCATATCTAAAGTCCTGTTACTTGAGGGTTTTACCTTGACTCCAAAAGTACTACTCCCTCCTCCTCCCGAGGATAAATTTCTGAAGGAAGAGTTCGCCCAACTTGTGGGTAAGTCCCCTCCTATCCAAATCGAAATACATGTACAAAATCCTTGCCTGTCCTTTTCTTCGCAACAATGTTCTCTCTTCAAACTTTCCATAAGGATTTGTCCCGACCCCATCTTTGAGAGGTTTAACAAGGGCCTCACTCCTTTGGACTTAGGGATCCATCTCACCTTCGGAACATTCTCTAATTCCTCCGGCTCAGTTTCAGAGCTTCCTTGAGATTTAAATTCTCCAGACTCTTTCTCTATTCCCTTCTCTCCCCACCTGATCTCTTTCGAAATGCATTCTAGATATCCTTTGTCCGCCTGTCTCACGATTTTAATCCAGAGGGGATATCTGAAATACCTGATTCGAGGACTTCCTTCTGCTTCAGTTGCATAAAAATGCCTCCTCAAAATTGGAACTATTAAATAAACCACCAAAAAGTACATGTTCCTCGCCAGGTAATTTTGGGCTAGGGTAATTAGACTCTTCTTTCGCTTTCTGGCCAAGTTTCCCCATTTTCGTAAATTTGCCTCGTATGACTGAGAAAATTCGGAGTCTAAGAATAACTTTAATCCCTCATTCCCTCTGGGAAAGTTGGAGTAATTCTCCAAAAATCGGTTTACCCAACTTGAAACTTCTATTCCACCCATGGCATGTCTCACCTTGAAAGTTTCCCGGACATGGAGATTCACTAAAATTGGGACTTTCTCGTTAACTAGGGTCTTAAAGTTCTTAAGTGAGCCCAAAATATCTTTGGGGAGAACTTCGGTCAAATATTGTCTGAGAAAACTAACCACCTTGGAGGTGGTGGTTTCAAACCTGAGAAGGGGAAGCTCGTTTAAATTTCCAAGGTCAGAATCATCAATTTGGTGCATAGGACAGGTTCTGAAGAGAATGGGAACAGATTTGACTCTTCTAATATTTATTAGAAGCTTCTGGAAGCAATTTAGAAAGCCGGAGGCAAGTTTGCATCTAACTCTTGAAAATCTAGTCATTTCATAGCTCCCAAGAAGTCCCAACAAACTTTGTTTATCGTAGTCTTTAAAGAGATAATCAGATTGGAGGACAAATCTGAGCAGGGTTCTAGCTCCTAGGAGATTTGGAGGAAGGAGCCTGAGAATAGAGAGTGAGGGGAGACCTCCCCTTCTAGAAAAATGGTCACAATAGAGAAGATTTGAGGATATAGAAATTTCCATTTTGAAAATTCTTGAGAGACCTGATTCCAGAGGGAGAGAGTTCTTAGGATACTTTGAAATACCTACTCCGGTGGAAAGGGGACTTCCAAGTTTGGGATCTCTAAGTCTAGCCAATTCATCAAGGAAATCATTAGTTAGCATTCTACCTGACTGCTGGATATATCCTGTAGAGCCCCCTCCAAGGCCTCTAAAGATAATGGAACAGACAAGGAGGTGGAGGATCTCAACCGGACCGATTTGTGAGAGCAGGATTTGCCAAGCCTCTAAGTCCTGGAGCTTTCGGAGGGTGGATCGGGAATCCAACTCATTGGGTCTTATAAGTTCGAAAGAGATCTCTCCAGCAGAGAGGCTTTCAACCAGCAAAGTCTTGATTCTGGGAAAGTGGTTGGAGAGGATTAATCCAAAATCCCGAGGGCTAATACTTTGGGAGTCTTGGATGGCCTGCAAGGCTCTGGCTTGCTCTGAGTCAAGGATTGAAGTAAATATTTGGGTAGAATCAGGCTTCCTGATTCCTCTACCAGAAGAGAGGCAGTGGTTTCTGGAAGAGTTAAAGTAGGTCAGTGCTAATAGGGAAGACCAATCCAGTACATCAGACATGGAAATACTTTCTAGTCTCTTCCTGGTATCAAAAATTTCCAGAGAGTTATCCGAAGAATAAAACCTGAATTTTCTAAAAGTAAGGAACCCATCCCTCAGTCCCTTTGGGAGAAGTGGATCCTCTAAGACTAATGTTTCCTCCAATAATCTTCTTAATTTAACTGGGGAGGAATCCTTTAATAAGGCCCCACTCGCACTTTCTTCCAGGTACTCTCCCAAAGTTTGGACCTTCTCTCTTAACAACACTGTCAGGGAACCTTTCAATGCATTCATCCTACTTTTCAATTTTCCACTCCACCCCGTCCTTATCGTCTTTATCTGCTTGTTTTCCCATGCTTAACTATTTTTTTGGGCGGGCCAAATTATGCGCCTTTTTATTTTATGGTAAGGGTGTGAGGCGATTGGAGGTTGTAAAGGAGAGGATTTGATGAAAAGAAGAGTAAACTAGGGAGAAAAGAGTCGAAAATAAAACGTGTTTACGTAGAGAGGTAAAATAGAGAGGATAAATGGCTTGGAAGAGATCCAAGGGGAAAGACTAAAGTTATTCAAAACACATTTAGCGAGACCTAAATAAAATTCGTTGGCCTTCAGGAAGAGTATAACTATTGGAACGTTGAAGAGCAAGAGTTTGGAAGAGAGTAAAAGCGAGTGGAAAACCGAAGGACTGCCACACATTCCGCACACAGAAGGGGAGTTTGTCTCTGTTTGGCGCCAAACTGATTAAATAATAGGTAAAAAAAATCAGGCTTTGTGAAAAGCTGGAGTTAGACGGACCTAAGGTGCAAGTAAAGAGTTGAAAAGTGGATGGAAAGGCGTTTTCTTTATAAGATAGGGCAATTATTGGGGAGGCTGGGAAAGGAGGAATTCACTGTTTAGGGAGTGATATGTAAGTAGGTTGGGGTAAACTCGATACTGAATATAAACTTCTGTGGCTGTTATAGATAAAAGCCACTAACTTGACTCGGCTAAAACCGATTCAACTAAGTGTTTTTCCCAGTTGAGATTCCCAGAGAACTTGTGAGATAGAACCTTCGCCGGGTGTGGAGGAGCCGAAATTAGAAGAGGTTTAGTGTAATATGGGAAGTTCTGTTTCTACATCTTCTACTTCATCAGAATCAATAAATACAAATAGAAGCGGAACGGAAGGAATGAGTAGTCCAATCGGGATTAAGAATTTTGGCAACACCTGTTATATGAATGCGGGGCTGCAGTTCATTTCTGCCATGGGAATATTCACAGATGAGAATTTTGGCGGAATCAGGCTCAATAGGAGTCCCTCTGAGGAGGCTTGCAGGTCTCTCATTTCTGTTCTTGTACAACTGGGAAGGGCAGGAAGGTCAAACGAAACTCTTGCTCCTTACCAACTTTTTAAACAACTTAAGCAACAGAATCCGGAGCTTTTTGATCAACACCAGCAGGATGCTCACGAGTTTATTATGTACGTTTTGGAAATAATTCACGACGGAACTCTTAGGGCCAGTAATGGACCTCAACTTTCGAACGAAGAGCTTGAAAGGCTAAGCAAGAAATCAACGAGACCCGGAAGTGTCTATTGGAATAACTATTTACTCAGAAACAACTCCGTCTTGAATAATACAATTTGCGGTCAATTCAGGAGTAGGATTACATGCCAGTCTTGTGGGAAACACAGCGATACATATGATCCCTTTTGGGACATCACTCTGGCTCTTCCGGAAACCCCCGAGAACTTGGAAAAGATATCTATCGGCTCTTGCTTCCGCAAGTTCTTTGAGCAGCAGCAGCTCTTTCAGGATAATGACGAGCCTAGTTATAACTGTTCGCATTGCAAGAATGTTGTAAATGCAACGAGGTGTATAAACATTTCCCAATTCCCCAACGTTATGCTCGTTACTCTCAAGAGATTTAACAATAACGGAGAAAAATGCAACGGAATAGTCTCCTTCAAGACTGCGGGGATCATTCTCAAATCAATATCCGAAGTTGGGCATTTCAAATTGGTTGCTGTGCTTGAGCACCACGGAAGCACTCTTTTCCAAGGCCATTACATTTCTTATGTTTTCAAGAGGGAATTTAACAGTTGGTTCAAGTTTGATGATGATTCAGTCACTCTAGTTAATGACATTTTGGAAGAGGATATTCAGGCCTATTGTCTTCTTTATGTTTTGGAGTCAAAGAGTACTTTAGGGTGCGATCAGGACTCCCTTTACTCCAAGCAAATTTCGAGGGCTTGAGGAGTTTCAATATAGGTTTCCAAGCATGTTTTGATGGATAATTCTCTTCGTGCTATAGCTAATAGTTTCCATTTTCCTCCATTGCTTCTGTAATTATAGATTATTTGACTATTTTTCACTTACACTATTTGCATGTTTTCCTTGCTGCTCATTTATGGCGGGATCAAGGTTTAGTGTTTCGAATAAGCTCTTGACTGAAATAATTAACTTGGAGTTTTCCACATATTTGGGATTGTTTGGAGTCTGGAGTTCTTATTATTATCTTGTTACAATACACTTGGTTTTTCAGGAGTTTTTATTTATCACTGAACTTTGAAGTCACTGCAACTGTTGAACCGATTCTTTTTGAGAAAGGTTTATTTTTGAAATAAGTTCAGAGGAGTCAAACAGATTTATGAGAAAAGAAAGCTGTTCTGGAAAAGGAAATGGACTCTTTGCCATGCCAGAACAAGATATCCCAATAATTTCGTCTATGGGTAGTCCCGACGTTAACTCCACTGCTTCAAATATTGATAAGAAAGAGAGAAGTTTGAACAAAAGATCTAGGGGGTCTTCGTCGGGTGGTAATTTTAGAGGTAGGTATAGAAGAACCTTCTGGAGGAGAAATGGCAAATTTCCATCCTCAGACTCAAAGGCTGAGAGGATGCGGAATGCCGTAGGGGAGGAGAAAAAAAATATCAATAGAAAGAACAATTCGGGACAAAAAGATAACGTTAAAAAAGGTGGGAGAACTGATACGATCAAAGATAACGAGACAGAACCAATTTACAGCTGGGAAAAAGAACTGAATAAACTGGTTAAGCTTTATGGTGCGAATTTAGTTGAGGAAAGTTCGACGGAAGATAGGAAAGAATGCAAGAACGGAGAAGGCGTGGAGGGGAAAGCTTTTTTGGTAAAGGAACAGAAGTTGGTATTGCCTTTCCAGCCTACTGATCCGGATTTTCCCTTTTCCAAGTTAGCTGAATATTCCCTCTCCGATTCGAACTTTGAATCATCGAGATTTCCAATTCAACTGGAGATTAGGGTTCCAGCAGGATATCCGAAACGCGGTTCAGGGGAGGTGGATTTGGAGACTCCGGAGTTTCGGGCCATAAGCCACAAATTCGCTGAGTTGTTTCAGACATGTTTGGCGAAAAGAGCCGAGACTTTATTTCCAATTTACGAAGGCCTAAAGGTCTTTGACAAGAGCTTGAGAGAGCTAGTAGAGACAGGACTTCCATCAGTTGAATCAATATTTGAGGAATTGTTATTAAACTGGTCTCCTGAGGAGCAGAAGCTGCTAGAGGAGGCTATTTGCTATTATAAGTATACAAAGGACGTAAATAAGAAGTGGGCAGAAATCGCCAATCATGTTGGAAACGGGAGGACAGTCAGGCAATGCGTGGATAGGTACAAATATTGTAGGTCTTTGGTCACCAACTTAAAGACGGAGAAGAAAGTTTCAGAAGAGGCCTCTTCAGGAGCCCCGGTCAAAAGTGAATCTGAGAAAGAGGAATCAATGGTAAAAGAGTCGATAGAGGAATTTGAGAAGATGAACCTAAGTGGTTTTGAGAGTCTCATTGTGAATGGATTGAGTATAAAATGCATAGACTTGTTGTTTATTGCTGTTTTAAGATTTCAGGTTTACTGTTCGAGGTGCAATGAGGTTAACGACTACAGGCCAATAAGCATTCCTGGAAACCAGGACTTGGCTTCAAAAGATCTAAATGAGAAGAGAGGGCTGGAGTTCCTGGATAACTTAGTTCTTGGGAATTCTCAAAACTGCAAAAAATGTGCCTTGAGACACACTGTGCACTTTTCTCCACATATTTGCCATTTAAACGACAACAGAATCGGCAAGATTGAGTTTTCTGAGTGTGTTTTGAGAGATATTCTACCCGTGGACATCTTGGTTTCTTGTTCAGAATGCAGTTGCTTCCTGAGAATCAGAGACTTCTTCGTCGGCAAGCAATACTCAGTTAATTGTAGGAACTGTTTCAAGGAGCTCAGGATCAAAGTAGATGGAATAAGTCTCGGGGAGGAACTTTTCAACGTTGACAGAAGTACAGACTTTTTGCTTGCTGAACTAGAAAAGGAGAAAAGACTCAGGAAAAAAATGGTTAAGGAGTCAAAAATTCCAACCGCTGTTGGGTTTCCCCTCCCTTCGAACGGGACTTGCTCACATTATAAGAAGTCCAACCGTTGGAACAGGTTTCCGTGTTGTAATAAGGCTTACCCGTGTCATGAATGTCATGATAAAGACAATCCTGATCACAAATACGAATGGGCTAAGCAGATGATTTGTGGGTTTTGCAGCAGAGAACAGGGATTTTCTGAAAACTGCAAATACTGCCGTGCAAACTTGGTGGGCAGGTCAGGGGGTTCCTCTGGGAGGTTTTGGGAGGGAGGCAAAGGGTGCAGAAACCCTCTAACTTTGAGCAATAGAGACAGTAGGAAACACAAGCTAATTTCTCGCCAGCTCAAGAAGCAGAAATAGCTTTTCGGAATTCCTAGGTTTCGGATGAAAGTATCCCACCGAGGTTAAGCTCCAGAACCCATTTCATAAATGATTATTCCGATAATTTCGTATGTAAATTGGAGGCTAATGAACATAAATATATAGTCTTCAACATTATCAAGAAAGAAGGTAAAAACTTGGCTAAAAATGAATAATGTCTTTAATTTTCTTAGAATGATCAAAATTAATTTTGAAACAAGTGAAACCCAGATATAATAACTTAAAACTCTGGAATATATCTTTTCTCTTGTGTTTTCAAAAACAACATTCAGCTTGTTTGCGTATTGTTTAATTTTAGAGTAGATCGGCTTAAATTTAAAGAGTAGAGAAGCAAAAAAGGCTTTTTCTGGGCTTTCACTGTTTGAACGAACGAGATCTTTGAATTGATCAATTAGTCTTGCGTTTTGATTTTCTAGTTTATGGATTTCATCTTGAAAAGTCTTCTTTACGTTTATTTCAAAATTTTCAAAAGCAAGGCTATCTTTCAAAAGATGCCCATATGCGGCTTCGTCATCTAAATATTGCCTATAATAAGTTAACAAAACAAGGAGTTTGTAAACAGTGAGTTTGGAACTTTCACTAAGACGGCCCAGATTGTGTTGAACTGTTTCAGCATTTATTCCGTCCTTGATTTTTCTGGCCAGGGATTCAATTCTTTCAACTTGAAGATCATTATGCCACTCTATGCTGTAGTTGCTGGTAGTTGAAGAATTTAAATACTCATTTTTGTATTTCAGGTGATCCTCACCTTTTTCCTGGTGAAATACCCTTAATTCAGTTGCTTTTCTTAGAAATATTAAGGCTTGAGAATTCTCATCTAATTCCAATAAACTTTCTTCTCCATCAGCCAAAATACTTACAACCTGGTTCCAATCCAAAATTAACCTCTTCCAATTCCAATCTAATTCTTGGGATTCTTTTTTTATTTTCTGTTCCAATTTCTCCCTTTCCTCTGAAAAGCCCACATTTCTCTTTTCTTCAGTGTGGATAAAGTTGGATACAGATCCAAATTCTATAATCAGTAAAACCAACGACAATATTGAGAATAACGCCCGTAAATACTTTTGCTTTGCATGCATGCCGGTATTATTCAACGTCACTTAGTAATTCTTAGTTTAGGCGCCAACATGTACATGCATAAATTTTTCTTGGCCACGTAAGAAAAATATAATCCCACACAAAACACAAACTGTCAATAAAAGAAGGGGAAAAAATAAAAATAAACAGCGAAAAAAAAAAGGGAAGAGGCCAACCGGAGAAATGCTATAATCTGGATTTTTTCTCGGTTTTTTCAAGTTAACAATTTGGAGAATTGGGGAAAGGTTTGAAGGGGTTTAGATTGGATACACACGAGAATCAGGTAGGAGTTTGTTAGGAGAATAGAAATAATGAAATTCAATCAATGACATGTGAAAACTGTTTAATGAGGCAGAAGAGAGTTGTATTAATGATACTTTTTTTAATAGTTCTGTGCTATGTAATTTTTGGAGGCTTCGTTAACACATTGAATAATACAAACAATGGTATGAGAAATACGGAGAAAAGCGGATTTTATGGAGGACTCTTTTTTGAATTTTTAAAGGGATCTTGGAGAGGTGGGAACAATCTTTTATCTCGGATTTATACCTTTTTTACTCTGGGCTCGAGGATATTTTCGGGAATCATTCCCGTAAGAAAGAGAAGCAAGAGGGAAAAGGGAGCACTTTTCAACGCAGAGGGTACAAGGCGCAGATCATTGAAGACGTTTTTTACTCCTTGGTGGGTTCCTGATTCCAATGATTTTGATAAAGTAGATCAATACAAGTTATTGGATACAGATATGTCAGAGGATTTCTTGAGAATTATCAGAGAACATTCACTAAGCGACAATTCATGGAAGGAGGAGCTTCACAGAATTTTCTTGGGGAAGATGAAAATACTTTCGGATTTGAAAATACAGATTTTGGAGTTGCAATTGAGAAAACAGTCGGAAGGTCTGACTCACCATTTCCAAACTGAGAACTACCTAGACAGGCTGCTAAAAGCGTCTTTGGACCTTAGGTTCACTGAGGGTAACTGTAGGAATGTGGATATTAAGAGGCTCTGGGGGTTTGGAAGGGTTTTCTGTGGACTGAGCAAAGACGAAACGTCATCTGCCTGTGGAAATTCAAAGTATTTTGAATTTTTAGTACTTGTTTATTTCAAGTGTATTTATGGTTCAGAACCGGAGCCATCTGGATTTGGGAATTTGAAAAGTCTCGCTAGTGGAGCTCCGGATGAGGAAGGGGCTTATTCCAATAAAAGGAACTACGAATATGACACATTGAGTACCGAACAATCTTTTTTTGACGTTGTCGAATGCTTTCAGCTAATTCCTCTTGAGGTCGAAGACAATGAGTTGCTTTCACTGGGGAAACTGTGCGAATGGGAGTACGAAAGAAGCCAGCTTTACGAAAGATATAAAATAAACGGGGATAAGGTACATTTGATCAAACAGCACATTGATCAAATAAATGAAATCTATTCAAAGTTAGATATAGTTCATCTCCAAAACAAGTACAAGGAAACCACAGCTGACAAAAATCAGACAGGTATTTTTCAAACTTATTACCTTGGTAATTTGGTCCTTCTATTGAAGAAGGTCAGCCAGCAAATTGCTATTCAGTGCATTTTCGTGACAGAGGAGATGGCAAATCTCATCGAGGCTGCGCAAAGGTCGGAGAGAAGCTCCGCCCTTACCGCATCTACAGGTTCTACTCTTCAGGGCTCTGCTGCCGTCCCTGATCCAAGCAGAGTTCATGAATTGCGGAACACGGACTCTCTCAGCTGGAAGCAGCTGGCCTCCAGCGTCATCGAAAGCAGCCAAAACATCCTAGTCAGAGAACACATTAACGCAATGATAATAAATTTTCTGTTCGACACAATAATTGGAATGCTGAATCCGTGGATCAGCCTTTTTTACCAGACTAGTTTTATCATCAGTTCCTATCTGAGTATTATTACCTTCCTATTGGTAATTGCCATAATTTTGGTATGCTTTAACACTATTCCGTGTTTTAGAAGTGATAAAAGGAGGGAGAGATCAGAGAAAATCTGGAATAAGGTGCTAATGATTTACAAGGCTAATGTGCTGGTAATATTATTAAATATTATAGTAATTCTGGGCGGGCTGCTCAGGTACTTGTATCTTCCAAATGAGATTGAGCTTTTGAATACGAACATTGCAATTATAAAGGCAATGAACAAGGTTTTGAATATTGTTCTTTGCCCATGTGTGGTCAATATAATAACTTCATTTTCTACCGTTTTTTCGCTCCTTCAATGGCAACTAATTTGGGTGGGCAGTAAGCTCTCGATTTCGAGTCTAATTAATTTATAATGGTAGATCTGGACTATAAATGGACATGCAATTGCATATAGTTTTTTCATTAAGAGCTCCAAAGGTAATTAAATAACGATAGAGTTTCTTATTTGCAGGGTTTTACATGTAAAACAGTTTTTCATAAGGGAAAAAAAGTCGAAGGTTTGACTTACTGTAGAAGCTAAACGCTAGAAATTTTTATACTTGAATTGTGGTAATTAAGGATAACAAAACAGAGGCAGGCTGCCGACAAAGGCTTTTTGTGATATGAGAGATTGAAGAAAAGGACTAATCGGGGGAAATTGGCCAAATTAATCAAAGAAGAGATTTTACCACCTTGGATGGAAACAGTTTTCGGATGTAATTTTTGGGAAAGAAGCTATTAAGATAAATATAAACTTAAAGGTATTGAGCAGTCTCATAAACAACAAAGCGTATATGCATTAATGCGAATCTGCATAATGCATATATGCATGTACACGTGCTAAATTCAGGATATTTGCAAAGACGGGGAAAAACTTTGAAATAAATATGGAATCTTCAAAGTTCAAACTTCTGGATTCTGGATTCTGGAGTGATATGCCACCAAAGATGACAACGGAACCAAATAAGTCACAAGAAAATTGTCTCGGAGGGCAACAAGGAGGTATGGAAACAATGCATCCGATAATAGGCCAGGACCAATGGGGAAACATGGAATGTCTGCTGGGACCAGAGGGAAAGGGAGGAAATTCGGTGGAATCTCACCAGATTTTGGAATCAAGTGGCCTAGAACCAGAAGGGTTAGAAGCACAGAAGGTCGAAGCCGAGTCTCTGATGGGGGGCAGCCTGGGATTGGAGCAATCAATAATTTCGCTGAATAAGTTTGGAGAGCACAAGGGTCTGCAGGGTTCAGAGGATGTGGTGATTGGATTATCGCCGAAGAGGCCAAAGCGTATGTTGGGCGATGAAGTCGTATTGGATAAGTCTGGAGGAGGGAACGGAGGAACGACCGGAGGTAGTTCGGGCTCTACTGCAGTTTCTTCTCTTAAGTGGGGTGGAAGCGGCTTGGGGTCACCAAGCTCCAGCTCAGAGAACAACCACATAGTTACTCCGCCTCCTCCAATAACTCATTCTTTTCATCAGTTTGCGAGCGTTAATGGTTCCTCTGCCATTTCAACGACTCCCTCCAGGAGCATCCATCACAATCGCGAGGTTGATGTAGATTTAGACCTGGACGTCGAGTTAGATGAAGAGGAGATAGTGGAGGATGAGGGAGACTTGAACCAATCGGAGGGGGGAGTCGTTCTGGGCGGAGCTGGCTCTGGAGGAAGTATGATAAACGAAAGAGGATCTTTGTTTGGAGGAAAGCAAAATGGAATTTTTTTTATCAAGAAGAACAATTCTTGCATGGGTAACCAACACTCGGGAGGACCTTCAAAGTCAGGTGGTGGGGTCGGTTTGGGCCAATCTGGCGACCAGTATAAGAGCGGTTATAAGGGCGTGTCTTGGAACAAGAGAATGCAGAGTTGGCTGGCTTTTTGGACTGAGGGCCAGCGTCGAAGGAGCAAGACCTTTAACTCCAAGATCTATGGTTTTGATGTTGCTAGGAGCGAAGCCATCGCATTTTTGAAGGCGAAACAAAGCGAGCTGCAAAGTATCGGCCAGCTTCCGAGTAAGAAGTCCATGCAGTACATTCGGTCGAGTATGGATGATCTCTCTTCCCTGAAAAACATTAATGGTCTGTATTTTTCTGGAGTTATTCCGGGGAGCAGTAGTGTTAAGGTGGGCTCCTCCAAGTTTGGAAGCATTTTAAAATCTCAAGGAGGCGCTGAGACACTCTGCGATTTTGAGGGCCGTGAGGGGGGCTTGCTCATGGGAGTTGGCAAAGAAATAAAGGAAGGGATGATGCCCGACGAGCCAGGCACTCTTACTACTGCGGGAGCTAAAGTTGGTATTGGAGTTAAGAGCACTGCAGTGGGCACCCAAGAGAACTCTAGCTCTGGATGCGGAGGAAGTAGCATGGGCACTGCAGGTCATAATCTTCATCCTTTGGTGGGCGGCAATAGAGACTTGATGGATTCTGTTGAGAGTAAGAATCTGATTCACCAAAAGTCCATCTTCCCGGGCTATGGAGGCGAAGGTGCGAACTTAGTTGAGAAGTTGGGTCTTTCGAGGATGGGCTATCCCGGAATGCTTTATGAAGAGGGGATTGGAGGCTCCGGATTAGGGTTCGGAGTAATTGGTGGAGGTGGGGCCGCAGGAGGCGCCCCTCCATCTGGTGGGGGGTCATCTTCAACCTCCACAACGGCGACAGCGGCTTCTTCCGCCTCAAATGGAGGAGTAAGCCAATACTACGCTTTGCAAGACTTCAAGTCGATTAGTCCTGTCTCTTCGATTGGGTTTTATAACACTAATACAGCTATTAACAGTGGATTGGGAAGCATTGATGGTGGGAGCGGCGGTACTAATCTCGGTGGTAACAAGGATACAACTAGTGGCAATAGTGGTGGTGGCGCTAACAATAGTCTCAACAGCATTAATGGCGGAAATGAAAATAATGCTAATAACAATGGAAGTGGCAACAAGGTCTCCGGAGTTGTTTCAAATCAAGTAATGGGAGGGGTGAATGTGCTTGGAAGTAACGGTTCGGCAGGAGGACTCGTGCAGGGGACAGGAAGTCAGGGAATTATGGGAATAGGGGGAGGAGGTAGTCTGGGAAATATTCTGCTTATGAATGGAGGAAACAGAGTCGGGGACTTAACTGGAGGAAACGTAGGAATAGATACAAATAATCCAGTTAAGCCACCGTCAGCTGCCGCTACATCCTTGTTACAAATGGCTTTGAACACTATTAATGACAATAACATTAAAATTAACAACTACCTTAGTAATGGCGTTGCTGTAGGACCGGGAGGAGGCGGAGCTGCCTCGGGATCTGGACCCAGAACAGAAGATCTTGGTTTGGGTGCGAATATCATGGGTTCGGCAAATTTCGGAACTGGTGTGACTGTGGAAGAAGCGAGATCAGTCGGATTTGGCTCGTCGGGACACTCCGGGATTTTGAATGCTGGCTTTTTGGGAGGAACTGAAATGAATCCGGGCTCTGGTTTATTGTGTTCCGGAGTTCTGAAGGGTGACGACAAGAATCAAACGGGACTGGGGTTCTCTTCATCTCTCTCACCGTCTTCTGCGTCCAATTCCGCATCTGTACCTGCGTCTATGGCGACCCCATCCACGATAGCGACTGTTGCCTCGACATCGGCTCCTGCCTCTCCTGTTTCATCTTTTGGAGTTGGACAAGATGCTTGGCCAAGCTTGTTCCAGTATAACAAGTTGATGAATAATGCAATGAATTACACCTTAAGTAATTTAAATATATCTCCTGGGATTATTGGAAACAGCATTGGAGGTAATGGTAAGCATGAGGAGGGCGGCCTTGAGAGCGGCGTGCCCGGAGTGGGAGTCGTGCCACAAGAAATGGGAATAAACAACAGCAGCTTTTTGAATGCCATGAGCTTGTTTGATAACGCGAAGATGAGGAAGGACTTGACCGGGACTGGAGCCAAGCCAAATGAAAATGGAACAATGTCTTCGGGAGTCGCGGCTACACCTGGATTAGCTAGTGAGATCAATAATTGATTTGAGATTTTAACAGTTTTCTTTGGAGTCCCGGAGGGAAATTGAGATGAGAAAGAGTGAATTTTTTGGCTAATTAAAGCAGGATTCGAGTCTGTTTTCAAGATCTTTAAGGTCTTTGACCGGGCTAATCAGAATAAGCTCCGCAGGGTCGGGATTCTGAAGAAATTAGGAGAGTCATCACAGAATATAAGGTACGGGTAATGGCAGGCAATCGAAGATTGCAGAACTTTTGAACTTACATCAATTTTACGAGGGGAGGAGCTAAGCACGGAGTGGGCAGGCACAGGAAAGTCTCCCGTAGAACCTGACGAAAGCTCCCAAGTTCCCAATTCTGTAAGCAGAGTTCTGAAATACTGAGTAATTCCGTCTTCAGAAAGGCAATTAAAGGCAAAGTTTGAAACAATTCTGGAGATACTGCTAGAAATTTGGGGGTTTCCAAGAATTGAGTTAACCTGGAAAAAAAAAATGATTTAAAGTTAATTATTGCATTCATGGGGAAATGTAAAGGATAGGGAAGTGATTTAAGGCCAATGAAGTTTCCCTAGGAGCTACCCCTGGGGATAATTTGCAGTAAAAAATAAACAGTGCAATTCACATCTGGGTAGTATCATTTTTGTTTCGTTCTCACTTTCTGAAGTTCTAGTAGGAGAAACATTCACCATATCTGGTTATTATATAGCGGAATATTGCGTTTCTTATCATCTTAAATCAACGAGAAAGATGCCTACTTGCGCAATGCGGGGTACCGGTGGGAATAGGCATGTGTACTCCTCATGCATATGCGTGAAGAGAAATGACCGGTATAAATTAATTAAAGTGTGAATTGCAGAATTTATCTGAATGGGTATTGGCCACTGCTCCATTTTTCAGTTCCGATAGTGAGATGCTTTGGACTTACATTTGTGACAATTTCATTGAGGGAGTCGAATTTGAAAAAGAGGTTATGCTTTTTAAATAGGAGGTCATAGAATTGGTTGGAGTAGAAGGACCTCAGGTTTTGGAAGATCATGGTTCCTGGAGTGAGGAGTGAAAGGAGTCTTTGAGTCCGCAAATAATTAAGTTGAGGTATGATTAGAGGAAAGCGGGAGGAAGCGGCAGATAGTGGAGTAGGACTTACCGGAAAGCATAAGAATTCGGAGTCGGTTAGACCATGGGCCAACCCCGGGGAGATCGAGGGAGAATTTGCTTGATGAAAGTCCGGACACCCAGTCGGGAAAGGAGACGGAGTGGTTTCTGCAAATGAAGTTTGAGTCGCAGAGGGTTTTATTTTGAAGAAACTCGGCTCTATTCTTGCAGGAAATCTTGTTAGAGTCTGAAATAAAGACTTGGCTCTTGATTGTTGAGTTTGGTTGAAAAAAAGAGGTTAAGGGTGATTGTTTGGAAAACAGGTTGAATAGATGACAGGAAAGATCAAGTCTCGAAGTATCTGTGTATCTTCCTATGAAGAAGAGGGAGTTCTCTTTGAGGTCGAAGGGACGAGTGAGGGGACAGAAGCTACTGCTTGCGTTACTGAAGTTGCAGTTACCATTTACTGGAGAGAAGAGGAAGGACCTCGCGGAGTCTTCATAAATATCAAGATGGTTGGCGTATGGTATTGCGGAAAGGTCTCTGGAATTGGGGTGGGTGGAGATGGAGAGGATGAGGCCTGAAGAGGATTTTGAGTTGAACTTGCAGATACAGTGGAGATTCTTAAAGACTTTGGCTGGGTCATTCTTTTCGAGTCTCTCGTAAATAGATGGGAAGATGGAGGGGCTGTTGCTATTATCAGTAAAGTAGCAAGGGAGGTAGCACTGCACATTTCCGTTGCACCGAATATGATTGGAGTTAGTGGAGCTGAGGTGAGAGACAGCTTTGTTGAGGAACGAGTTTACTAGACTGCAGGCGGTCTGGGTTGGAAGGTTATTGCGGACGATTTGGGAGATAACTGTGGGTTCTTTTTCGCTGCTGAAGGAAAGAAGGTAAGAGGAGGGGTTTGTACTGGGGCTGGAATCCTCTGGGACCGGAGCTTCAATTTGATCGAGGATAGGATTTAAAGGCACAGCCTGACTGGTTTTGAAAATTCGTGCGGATTCAGAGAGCAGGAGCTGAATATCTTTGGAGAGTTTAGAGTTTAAGACGCACTTTTCAATATGGAGTGTGTCGTTTCTGTAAATATTAAATGGCATAGAATTCCAGATGATAGGACAATCATCGTAATGCAATAATAAATCTAGATTTCCTGAGGTCTCTGTATTTTGGGGAGAGAGGAGATGGCTCTGGGAGTGATTGCGGAGGAGGTTTTCTTTATTGATTGATTGGATAGCCTTTGAGATGTATCTTAGTGTATGATTTACATCTCTGAGTTTAATTTTCTTAGGTTTTTTAATGCGGCCATCTCTGATGCAGTAAATAGAGGGCAGAAATTGTATCTTGTTCTTAGCCTTTGGGTAGTATTTGTAACTGATTCTAATCTTCAGGATAGTTTTGTTTCCCAGATATTCTGTGTCGTTTAGGAACTGAAGTACTTCTTCAACTTGGAAATTCGGTCCAGGCTTTATCTCCCGATTTTGGGAAACTCTATGCGGGAGGATGGAGGCTTTGACGCTTTTTTTCCAGAATTCCCTGCAGAGTTCGGGGAAGTTCGAGTGGTTTTCTTGAAAATTTTTGAGATAGACTGGCAGCTTTGAGAATTTTTCAAAGATGCTTCTGGAGTGGACTCCGGGGGAAAAGCCCTCTGAACCCTGAAAACCGTTTTCTGTTTGGTTTTCCTGAAATTCTTTGGGAGGTTCAATTTGGAAGAAAATAGACTCCTTTTTTCCCAGTAAGGTAGCTTCTCGGAGAGTCAAATACTTGTAAATGGAAAGAGAAAAGACCAAAGTAAAGAATATGAGCATAAGGATCGAACTTAGTTTGAGAAGAGTCATAATGTTTTCTCTTTGGCTTTTTAGCTTGCCAGTAATTTCGTCTTATTATTAATTACCCAAGTTCCAAGGTTGGCCAGCTTTTATTAATGAAGAGATAAGTAATCGGCCAATCTAGGTAGCTAGTTACTTGAGTTGAAAAACTAGTTGTGTATTTTAATGTTTCGGTATTTCCTTGCAATAATGCAATTCCGGAAAAAAAATTCGGAAGGCTTTTTCCTCCCAGTGGAGGCACTGGAGTCAAATTCAAACCAAGGTCAAGTAAAGCAAAATATGTAACTAATCCGAAAGCCTTGATGGTTAGTAGGCCTTGCCAGTAACATCCAGATATTTAGTTGAATTGTTAAGAAGTTTGTTCTCGTGCCCACACAAATGCAGCACTTGGTTTGGCGCCGGCGCCTAAATCAAGGGCTGACAATAGGCGAACCGGGGAACTCGGCGCAAAGGGGGTGTGGAGAATAGGGCTTAGCAGAGATAGGGGAAAGAAGAGCAAACTTATTGCTGAGCTGGAGAAAGTTAGCTACTTATTGCTTGGAGACTTTGAGGTGGCTGTAGTTTTCAGCTCGTCTTAATAGGGTTGGGCAGAAGCAAGCTGAAGGAGACTATTTAACGGTCTTACTGTGGGTAGGCAGGGGCAGTTAAGGTAGAGAGGGATCTCTGGGAGTTGGAGATGCTGGGGAAAGAGGTGGAGGGAGAGAGTAGCTTAAGTGGGGATTTGGGGGCGGAAACGAAGCAGGGCGGAAACAAATCAAAGGCCGCAATAGAGCACGAGTATAAAAAGGTGCAGCGGAAACTCAAGAAGCAGAAGAGAAAGGAAAACAAGAAAAGGCGAAAAGAGGCGGATGAAGTTAAGAAGGGGAGAGCGGAAGATGGGGCGCAGGAGACAGAAAGTGAGGAGGAAGTTGTCTTTGAGTTTCAGGAAAATGAGGATTTGAAGAGAATGTTCGGAGAAGCCTGCAAGTATCTGGTTGGCTTGGACCACCTTCAGACAGGCGGAAGCCAGGAAGTAGGGAAGGAAGCTGACAAGACTAGGGGCAGAGAGGACCAGGAGGAAGAAGGGGGTGATTTAGATGGGCAGGAAGAACACGGTGTTAACATGCGGTTGGAGATGGAGGAGGAAGAAGAAAGAGAGGAAGAGGAGAGGGAAGAAAGGAGGAGAAAGGCGCGGGAGATGAGGAGCAGAAACAACGGGGTGCTGGGAAAGTTGAGCATTAAGGAGCTGAAGGAAAGAGCAGAGCATCCGGAGTTGGTTGAGATCTGGGATACTACTGCAGACGATCCGGAATTTCTGGTCTACCTGAAGGGGTGCCAGGGTTCTGTCAGGGTTCCTCAGCACTGGAACTCCAAGAGAAGGTATTTGCAGGGCAAAAAGGGGCTCGAGAGACCGCCCTACAAGCTTCCGCACTTTATTGAGGAGACAAAGGTAGCAGAGATCAGAGCCCTGTTGTTGGAGGAGGAGAGCAGGATGTCTCTCAAACAGAAACAAAGAAGAAAGATTCGACCTAAACTTAACAGGATGGACATAGACTACCAAGTTCTACACGATGCCTTCTTCGTCCACTCAACGAAGCCGAGTTTGACTCAATTCGGAGACCTGTACTACGAGGGAAAGGAGTTCGAATTCAAATACAAGAGTATTCGGCCGGGCAAGCTTTCCCAGCGTCTCAAGGAAGCGCTAGGAATGCAGCCAAACTGGCCTCCTCCTTGGCTCGTCAGGATGCAGAAATACGGACCCCCCCCATCCTATCCGTACCTGAGGGTTCCTGGTGTGAACTCACAGATCCCCAATGGATGTGAATTCGGATTCAGGCCGGGAGAGTGGGGAAAACCTCCTCTTGATGATGAAGGGAAGCCTATTTGGGGTCTGTTGCCTCCACTAGATGAAGACGAACCCATAACTCTTGGGAGTTCCAAGCTAAAGATGGCAAAATCCCATCTCCACTCTCAAGTGGATTATTGGGGAGAAATAGAGCTCGATTTGTTCGACGAAACTGAAAACCAAGACCAAGAGCAGCAGAACTGCGGGGAGGATCGCCAGGGCCTTCCCAGTGACTCTAAGGACGTCATCGGCCACGGCCCTAGTGCGCCAAAAATCGTCGCAAATAACCCATTTTTGTTTACTACCGGCAGTCAAATTGGAAAATTTGATGCAGAGGATAAGCCCTTATCCAATGATCAGGAGCAAGGCCAAAGCTCTGCCAAGCCCCTCTACACAGTCATTGAACAAAAGGAGATCAAGATTGACGGTAGTTCCATCTTCCCCTCATCTCATGGCTACAGCTTCAAATAGACCCACAGTTAGACTTCAGGTACTGGACTCGGTTTGCCTATCTGGTCAATCCAAGGCTAGAACCTCTATTTCCCTCTTTAATTCCTTGATTTTGGATTTCTTATCGAAATACGATGCCAAATCTTCCAGTAACGTGTAGATAATGTTCAGACACTTTTCCAGTAGCTCCTCCAGTCCATCTATGCCTTCGTATTTGAGCTGGAGATCCTGAATTGTCGTAATAAAAGGGAGATTGACCTCTTTGAGGAATTTCCTCCCCACTAAGCCACTCAAGTGATCTAATATTAACTCTTTAGTCTCCTCAAGCCCCATTCCGGAGAAGTCAACTTTAAAAACTGAGATACACTCCAAAATAAGCTTGAGTAACAATTTTTCAATAGAAGCTTTTACTGCACCAATCTTCTCTTTAAAGTTTGAAATCTCCATCCGCTTTGTGGTAATAAGCAGCTGGGTAGACTTCGAACTTCCCTTCCCTCCCCTATGACCAGAGCCTGTAAAATCTACGCTAGTACCAGCAGAAGCACCATCTCCCACCCCCCACTTTCCTTTTCCCTTGCTTCTGCTTCTGCTTCTGCTTCTGCTTCTGCCTCTACCTCTGCCTCTGCCTCTATTTTCGCCTCTACTCCCGTTCTCATTTTCATTCTCTGTTCCATCAGAACTGCATTCAGGCGGTCCTTGTTGATAAGATGCCTTGAGCTGAAGCAGAGAGTACTCACTTCTTGGCCAATGCCGAAAGTCAAGGTTGCTCTTCTCGATTTTAGGGAAGTTTTTCAAGCTTAGAAGGTGCCTATGAACAAAAATAACCATCAAACAAAGATACAATACAAAAAAGTACGGAATTTGTAATTTAACCATCATATTCAATATTTAACTTTCGACTAACCATTGGAAATTCAAATTAAAATTTTGCCTTAAACATTACAATTTAAAAACACAATTCTGAAAGGTACTAATTCTTTCAATACGGAAATATGCATAGAAATAATTCAGCGGATCATGAGACTTACAGATCCAATCAATATCTGCTCATAATATCTCACAATTCCCCGATATTGACAATTTAACGATACTAAAATAAATATAAATACAAGGCACAGGATCACAGAGGGGAAAAACTTGTGGCGCCTGAATTTATGGTGAACAATCAAAGGAACTGTGAAGGGGTAAAGTACATGACTTGTATTCAAGGATTCTTTTATGCGGGATTTTTGGGGGTTTAGGAATTAGTTTGAGAACTTAATTCTCCTTGATAGATTGAATCTCACGGAAAATTAAAGAGAGAAAATAACAAAATTACGAATGGGAATGAGTTTGCTCAATTTTATTTTGCAAAAAATGGGCGCTAAGTTACCGGTAATTGTGAAGAGCGATATTCTTTATTTTTCTGGAAATTCGGGAAATTCAAGTAGAGTTGCGGGGACTTTTTAAAAGATAAGACATTGATTATTCACCATAAATTTATGCCACCTAAAAATCTCTCTTCCCGGAGTTGTTTGGGAATTGGAATAGACAATTCTTTGATTACTCGCGCAAAATCGGAACTTTTCCTGGAGAGGCCGAAGGCAACTTATGCAAATTAGAGGTACTATCCGGCTTTCTGAGTACAAATAATTTTTAACAATTACAGAGTTTAGCTCATATAGGACTCTTCTGGATCATTTCCTTTCCTTTTCTTCTTTGACATATTGGAGTAAATGACCTCTGGTGATTTACGGGACCTTCGGTATTTGTTTTCACCTGTACCTTTTCTGCTTGTGGCTTTTTTACACCTGTGCAATACAAAATAAAAGCTTTTTATTCAACGATGACAATTTTTTAAATGATAATAAGATATCAACTCTCGAATTAAATTCATTGGTAACTCACATCTTTAATCAATATATAGTCTTCAAAGTATTTTATAATAGAAAATAAGATTCAATAGGAAAAGAGTACATGCTAGTTTTTCCTCGTTTAAATATTTATTGAAGTGCAAATATTCCGGGCACATTAGTCGGCTGAAATAGTATTGTTTAATGGGGTTTATTTTAATTACTTTTGAATTATTATTTACATCAGATCTATACTTTGCACATTTATAACTTTTGATAGTACCAACTACTCTTAGAAAACTTCAAAATAGCACTTTTGGTTTAGAGGACTAATACTAAATGCTTGTAATGGCTACCCGTTTTTTGATATAGAATATTTAGCCTGCTTTGTAAACACGAAGTGTATTTTCAAATTCTAGGCTAAATAAGAGGTAGCGATAAATAATGAGATTGCTATCAATTGCCTATCCCTGGGTATCAATGAACTAAAATATGACGCCCCCTTTCCCCGTGTGCTGTTAGTAATAAATTACATAAGCTAAATACAAATAACAATTCCGTTGTAATAAGTCCAAATTTTCGTTGGCCCTTTCCTTCTCTACCTACTTTTAAACAAAAATACACGTCATTGTAATTTCATCAGAGTGGTATGTGAAAGTAGTAAATCCTGCATGCATGCATGTCCACATAATAATATGAGAACTTAAAAAGAATAAATCGATAAATGCATTCCTCACGAAATACCGGAAGGTGAAACAGGCTATTCGTGATGAAAATTAGAAGTAAGATATATGAACAGGTTTTTGTTGGCAGTAGAGTAATAAGTGAAATGGGATTAAAAAGATAGGGCTGCTCAACAAGAAGCGCAAAGTGGGATGTGTGACGAGGAAGAGACGGTAACGTGAACAAATTTTTAAAATAAAGGTAGAAAAGAAATAATAAAAAAGAAAAAATAATTGTATTTATTGCGACAATAAAAGTGATACTAATACAAAAGTTAACTATTAAATTAGAGACTTCACTTGGTGATTTTTTTCCGGACTCTGAATGGGAATTTGCGTGGAATAAGGCAAACGGAAAGGCTAAATTAAGGCCAAAATATTATGAAAGATAAGGTTTATATTTCGGAGTAAAGGTTTAGTTGATTGAACTTTCAAGTGTGAAATGAATGAATAATTACACGTTGGCACGGCGCATTTGATTTATTTAAATTGGCTTAGGTATTCAGAAATATGTCAATATAACACCAAGAGTACTTTCCACAGTTTGAAGTTAAATAATTAAAGCGAACAAGAAACAAGGGCATTTTTGGAAGCTCATGAAAATAAGAGGCTTCTCGATTGCTATATTAATTAAAGGCAGTAAAAGGGAAAATTGAACAAAATGTTTGCGGAGGGAATCTCAAAGGTTTCAAGAGGAAGAGGCTCTGGTTCAAGTAATAGGGAATTTCAGGAGGGCTCAAATTTACCTGCAGATGACGATAATTTATTTTGGATGAATATAGAAAATGAGTACTTTGGCAAAATTGATGACAGGATGCGAGATATACTAAAATTTCATATTCACTCAACGGAGTACATTCTGAATATAATTAATAGTTCGGCAAGCCCTGGCCAAGAAGGTGAGAGTGAAAAGACTGACCTCCTGCTTGAAATGGGCAAGGCATTTGGACAGTATAGCAGCGCGAGCATGGAGTTAGGTGGACTGAGGAGCTGGAATAGGGTTGTGAGAGAGTTGAACGGAGAAGGGTTCGGACTGTTCGATAGCGGAGAACAGGAGTATGACATTCGGGAATGGGCTTTCCAGGATTCTACCGGAGAGGAAGGCCAGAAGCGTGACAACCAAAGTGAGGGTGGATTATTTTCTGGTTGCGAGAGGAGTTTAAAGAAGGTGAAGCTTTCTCTGAGCGTTCCTCCCTTGAACAAACCCGCGGATTTTCCCAAGGAACTGACTCATTGTAAGAGTGTAAGGGAAATTCTCCACACCCTGGCGAAAATCCAATGCACAAACAAGTATACGAGGTTGAATAGTAATCGCAGTTTGTATAGTATTTTGGATGACAAGGAAGAGGTTCGAGATTTGAGTGGGACCTGCAACTATATTTGTTTGATCCCGGATATAATATCTGGTCCCAGTGTAGAGTGGAACCTTCCGTCAGAATCCGAGCTGATTTCCAGGGATGAAAGCTATAACTTCAATAGTGTTTCAGAGGAATGGATTTTTAATATAAATAACAAATTGGAAAATATGAGGCTTAGAAAAAGCTTACTGGACACCAGCCACTTGCTTCCCTTTAATAATTACAAAGCCGATGTGGTGGAGAGGCCCGGAGCGGTGTCAAAGGCCCCAGTAATGGGTGAATTGATGGTGGAGGAAGGCAGTAATCTCCTAAAAACCATATTGGGCACTGGAGATACCCCCGGTGGAAAGGAAGGTGGCAGAATGGATCCAAATGCCCTGATTCCACTAGTCGATTTAGAGAAAGACCTTTCCGAGGAATCAACTCTCAACAGAATTAAGAGAGCAAAGAGCTTTGGGGATTTTTTCCAGGAAAACCTTCACATTTCGCCCAACAGGCCCCTAGATCCCCGTGATTTGGATGGAAAGGAATTCGCAAGGACGCCGGTAGAGCATCCATATCGTTATCCCGGCCTTTCGTCAATAATAAACTCCGAATCTAAGATTGACTTTGATTTAAATATGGAGGGCAGTATGAGTAACTCGGCTGGTGCAAGTTCCCAATCCGCTCCCCGGCACGACTCCATGGAATTTAAACAGAGTTACCTTAACAGGGAAGCTTCAGAAAGAGAGTTAACGGAGGTTTCTTTTTCCCTCATAAAAAGGCTCAAGGAGATTTCCGTTTTCAAGTTGGAGATGTTTAAACGTATCCTGGCTAGAGTCGAGGATGAACGACAGCCGGACCCCGGATATTGGTGCAAAAAGGAGTTCGAGCTCAACAATTACTATAGGAAGGAACAGCACGGCATCGGATACAACTATACATTAGAGAGACAAGCCAAGGATTTGGAGAAGTTCAGACTGGTCTGCATCGAGTCAAGATTCCTCCCTAGTGAGTGGCAGGAGACTGCCCTATGCTCCATCTGTGGGAATGACACTGACTGGGACGAGGACCCCATTTACTTTTGTGATGGATGCTACCAGCCGGCCCACCACTCCTGTGTAAACCCCAAGCAGCCATTTAGATACAACTCAACCAGAATGCTCAACGTTTTGGAAAGGGAACAGAAGTGCCAGCAGGGAGACCTCGAAGGGTCCAAGCCCAAGGATGGTGAGGCGGACGAAGATGGCCAGTGGCTTTGTGACGTTTGCTTGGACATAAAGAGCCAGCTTTTAGACCACCAGTACTTGTTCTTTGCTCTAGTTCGGATGGCCAGTGGCCCTAGAGACTCTAGGGCCGTTGAACATATTCTAGAGTCCATTCAAAGTAACTTAGACCCCTTCCTGGGCCAGCTTATAGCCTATAATGCCATTTCTTCCTCTCTGATGGACAAAAGTATTAGGCATCCTATTGTATTTCCTTGGATCAGAGACTGGGTTTTACCGGAAATCGCAGAGGAAGATCCTGATGCAGGTGAACCCGAAGAAAACAAGTCTAACTTTGTGGTCGAGAGGAGACGAAAAGGGAGGCCAAGGAAGGCCCCTTTACTTTCTCTAACCACCTTGAGGAAAAGTGGCTTTCACTACTTTACCTTCGAGTTTTCCGATTTCCGAGACTCCGAAGATGAAACCCACCTTTTCGACTGGAATCCGACCAATCAAACTCCTTACAACTATGCGAATTTTCCCATATTTAAGAAACAGATTTTCGACCCCGTCAGGTGGTACAACAAATTGGAATCGAGAAGGAAACTGAACCAAACTCCCCCAGTTAGCTTGGCCTCTCAATCCTCCGAGTCCGACTCGGAACAGTCAAACCCGATAATCCAACAGTTTCCCGAACCGGCTCTCCTGGAAGTCTTTAAACATGATCAGCTGATCATCGAGAAGCTGGAGGAAAGAAGGATCATCCGACGCGAAGGGGAGAGCGGAGTCTACAAAGTCAGAATTAGAGTTCCCGTATGCCAATTATGTGGCTACGACGCCTTCTGCAGGTCCGGAGGAATAATGAAAAAGACGGTAGATGGCTTCTGGGCGCACATCAGGTGTGCACTGGGAAATTGCAGTGTCTTAAGTAGTGATGGGAATTATCTGAGGATTAGAGTGGATCTCCAAAAGAACAAGATCAAATGCGAGGGCTGTGGCAAGGTGGATTGCTCTCCCATTCTCTGTCATAACAGCCAGTGCTGTATATCTTTCCATATTAACTGTGCGTCATCTAGAAAGGACTGTATTGTGGACTGGGAGAATGGAAAGCCGCTATTGTATTGCCCAGAGCATTCCAGCAACATAGCTCCGACCATTTTGCTCCGTAAGTACCAGCTGAGCAGCTTTAATAGATGGTACAACGGCAGACTTGAGCAGCAGTTTGGACAAGCCTTCGGGGGGAGGAGGGAGGTCTTTGGAAATATCTTCGGCCTCCCCGTCATTGTCAGACAGACTTTTCTGGCGGATCTCCGGGATGACACCAGAGCTGTAATTTCTCAAACTAAACTGCTTTCCAGGTCGGAACCCAAGCAGACCCAGCAACTAGAGGATAACGAAGACGAGAAAGAAAAAGAGCAATGCGCTCTAACCCTTAATGGCTTCACGAAGTTTCACCTCTACTTGCCGGAGCTAGTTCATATTCAGTCTATGGACTCTGTGCTCTCAAGAATGGCCACTCCCTGGTCCGGAGAGCCCAACTTCTGGCAAAAAGTCTCTTCTGGTCAGGTCCTCGCCTCCCTTGGGATTTCGGACCCTGTTTCCCAGCTTACCCAGTACACCCAGCTTGACAACTCTCGAATCATGGCAACCAGTGCCTTTGGAATCATGGAGCTCCTCCTTAACCGGATGGTGAATCCCTACGAGATTCGTCTAGTCACTCTGATGATCGCCTCCAAGACTGGCTTCGGACCTTGGTTTTCGCTCTTCTACTACTGGAAATTCATTCCGCTGACCTTCTACTATAATATTATCAAGAGCTCTGACTTAACTTCCTTTGAGCCTTGCTCCTCTATCGCTTCTCTCCCCCTCCCTCCGCTCCAAGGTCCCCCGGCTACTTCTCCCACCCCCACCAAAGACTTTGAGACCCGGAATGTTGGATACCACTTAAACTTGTTTGGACCCAAGCATTTAACCATTGAGAAGCTCCACCCAAACGAGGCCCATCTTAAGTCCATCAACTCGTGTTCCTCGATTATCAGCCAGAGTTGGACCCTCTGTTGCCAGCTCTGCGGAATACAGACCTTGGAACTCCTCCCGAGGAGAACTTCCCTCAGCTCTGGAAGTCTCCAAAAGCCTCTCAGTCTATTGAGATGTGAGGTGTGCAATATGCTCATTTGCTCTCTCTGTAGCAGTGCTTACCAGCACAACCCTCTGTTTCACTCCGGAGGTTTTCTTCCGCAAGAGAGCACAGACAATACAACTACTCAGGATATGGGTGGGCAGGTTCCGCCTATTGCTTGGATCAAGTGTGAAAGATGCGTGAGTTTTGAGTCCAGACTCTTCGAGGGGGTAGCCCAGGAAGGCTGCTGCTGTCTTTGCAGTAGATTCGATGGAGTCCTGCTTCCCATTAGAAAGGGCTCCCAAATCGACTTTTCAGGCACCAAGCCCAGAAGGACCCTATTGATTGACGGAAGCTTCCATCTAGACGAGCAACTCAGACTCACGCAAGACGTCTGGGTTCATCCTCTCTGTCTTGAGTGGTTAGTTGTGCCGAGAACCCATATATTCAGGCCGAGCTGCGTTGTTTTGGTTGAAAAGAAGAATTTTGGCAACGTCTGCAAGTACTGCGGGTTCTCAAACGGAGCCACCATCTGCTGCGCCCTAAGCTCCTGTACCACTCACTTCCACGTCTCCTGTGGGAGATCCATTGGCTGCAAGTTCGACTCGAGCAAGATAAAGCCCAAGCAACTGGATCTGCTGGCCTCCTCCTCGGCCGCATCCTCAAGTGGCATCTACAGGAGAGCCTGGTGCATTCACCACAACCAGATGAACAACAATTCCCTGGGAGGCTCCAGCATTCCCGGCGCTGGGGGCGGAACTGGAGACAGGAACGACAGAAAACTGGGCTTTTCCCCTCTGCCCGGCTTCCCTTCCTCCCATCATCCCTGTCCTCCCTCCCTTTCTCACCCTTCTGGCTCCGTTCACGCATCCAGTTCGCAAGATCTAGCTCTTCTCCGAGTTCTCTACAGCAACATCATCCAGAGCAACAACCAGGTCATCAACAGAGAGGAGCAGCAGTTGGACGTAAACAGAAATATTAACGTGAGCTACGCAATTAACCAGAACCTGGAGACAAGTCTCAGAATCAGCCTTTTGAGTTATTACGGCCTTGTCCTTTCCCCTGGGGAGTCCTCCCAGGGTCTCCCAGTAACGAACAATCCTCTGTTTTCCAAGAATATTGAGTTCAAGCCGGACCACCCCCACTGTTCCGATCAGGATATCCTCTACATCAACAAGTGGGAAGATCTCATCCAAATCCTTGTCTACGAAGTCGTCTCCAGGTTCCTGTACGGAATTGGAGTTCCCAGACAAAAGACTCTCAACTTCTCCAGGCTCGGTAGGAGGAGGGGAGGGACTGGAACCTCTCTGCTTCCCGAACCCGTAGTCCCAGCCTTTGGCTCCCAAAAAGCCCTCCCCCCCGCTCCTGTGGAATCCTCCTCCGTTGGAGCCTTGGCCCAAAATAACCTTCAAACCTGTCCAGCCTGTGACAGAATTTACAAGAGGGACTGGAGCCAGGCCTGCTTGGACTGGATTTTCTGTGATATTTGCAATAACTGGTATCATTGGTATTGTCTTGGATTAACCAAAGACAGCATTCCGAGTGAAAACGAACAATTCCATTGCTTGTTTTGCTTGGGAAGAGGAGGTAAGAAAAAGCGAGGACGCAAGAAAAAGGTGGAAAAAGAGGCAATTGAGGCGGAAATTGCGAAAAGTAGGGAGAACCCCTCCTCCTACTCCTTTCTTTCGCCCCTCTCCTCCCTCTCCTCCGGGGAATCCTCCCAGTTCGAGTCTCCAACTAGAACTCGGGGGGACAGGTCAAAGAGGCCAAGGGTAAGGCCTGGCAGAAGAAGGGGACAAGGAAGAGGTTCCTTCTTATGAGAAAATGGGACCTCCTCCACTCAGAACAAACAAATACGCATGGGTGACACAAATAAGGGAAGTTAAAGCTTTAAGGACTCCAGAAGACTGTCAATCCTACCTCCTAACGAGACAGTCCTCGGCCATACTGATCTTCTCCATCAGTCTCTGAGCCTCCCCCTCAATGGACTGCAATGTGAGCTGGTGCATGTTCAAGATCTTGACGATTTCGTTTAAAGGTGATGGGTAGATTCTCTCGTGTAGATTATTTAGCTGAGACATTAAAGTTTCGACCTGAGACTCAATATCCTGTAGCTCTGAGCTTAGTGCATTCGCTCTCGCGGCGGAAATCCTCATACTTTGGCTGGGTCTGTCCCCGGCTCCAAAGCCGGCACCACCACTTTCTGCAGCGGGAGGCCCCTCCAGTTTCTTTGAAAATGACTCTTCTATCATTTTAAGTGTGTTGGAAAGACTGCTTTGCTGCTGGGCGATTTGGTCAATCCTGCCATCCATGTTCTCCTGTCTAACTCTAACCTCTTGTTGGTCCGACCTTATGGAGTAGAGCTTGGAGGTGTAAGTGATAATCGCCTTGTCCACCTCCAACAAGTCCGAGGAAGCCTTATTAAAGAGTTTGACCTGCTTCGCTAGCCTGCCCTCCCAGGACTTAAGAACATCCTCCACTCTCTCGTGCTGGTGGGAAATGCTTGTCTCCAAACTCTGGGATGAGCTCGGAACCCCGGACGGAGAAGCTTCGCTCTTACCGGTGGTGCCAAATAAGGAGGGGGAAGTGGAAGCTGCCGGCACCGAGGCAGCAGCCGTTGAGGAAGAGCCAGAAGTGGAAGAAGACCCAAACAAGGAGGTTCCAAGCCCAGTGGCGGCCAAAGAAGAGGACCCGAACAAAGAAGTGCCGAGTCCAGTGGTGGCTAGAGAAGAGGAACCAAACAAGGAGCCCCCGGGTCCAGTAGACGCGGATGCAACTGCGGGGGTTGTGGAGGAGGAAGTCAAGGCTGTGAGTGTGACTGCCGGAGTTGTTGATGCAGCGGTGGACGCAGTGGTGGATGCAACGGTAGATGCGGCGGTGGATGCGGCGGTGGGTGCGGCGGTGGATGCGGAGAACAGTGTTGTTCCCGACCCGAACAAAGAAGAGCCCAACCCCGTACTGCTAGAAAGAGTTGTGGAGGCCGCTGTGGAAGCTCCAGTCCCAGCAGTAGTTCCGCCAAGAGCTCCAAAAAGTGAAGATCCTGGGCTGGGTGCGGAGGGAGCCGCGGTAGTGGCTACGGAAGAGCCAAACAAAGAGGTCCCTTGCCCAGCGGGCGCAGTCCCCGAATTCCCTAAGCTCCCCCCAAGAAGCGAAACTCCCGTAGAGGCAGAAGACGAGGCGGAGCCAGTTGCTCCAAATAGGGACGCACCTCCAGTTGAGGATGCAGATGAGAGTCCTGTGCCAGATCCAAAGTTAAACAGGGAGGCACCGTTCCCGGCTCCTCCGAAGCTGAGGCCAGTCCCTGCAGCAGAAGGGCCGCTTGCTCCTATCGCAGTTCCTCCGGATGATCCAAATCCTCCAAGGCCGCTATTTGTGAGGTTTGAGGCGGAGGTCCCCGCGGAAGAGGATGACCCGAAAAGAGATCCCGGCCCCAAATTGGTATTCGTTGAGGTTCCAAAAAGCGAGGAGGCCCCAGTTGCGCTATTGCTGCCACCAACTGAAATGCCTCCGGCTCCTCCGAACAGATTACTTGTGGGCTGAGAGCCGCTTGCACCCAAAACTCCAGGTCCCCCGAAAAGAGTACTAGTGCCTTGGCTCTGTGATCCAAATAGCCCAAGTCCTCCGTTCGGAGCCGTTCCAGAAGAAGGGGCGGAAGATGACCCCAAAGTTGAACTGTTCCCAAACAAAGAAGATCCCTGACCCAAAGAACCGGAGAAAGTGTTTCCAAAAGGAGAAGACCCAGAAGCAGCGCCTGTGGATCCAAACAGCCCCAAGCCGCTGCTATTCGAACTCCCGGAAAACCCGGCGTTTCCACTGGCGGCGACTCCACCTCCCATTCCGAAGAGTGAATTCGTGCCCGGCGCAGTTCCAGCTCCGAATCCGCTTCCAAATGCTCCCCCTCCCGTAGATATTCCCGAGGCTCCCGAGGGGGCTCCGGAACCGAACCCACCGCTTGAACCTCCAAATAGCCCTCCAATTGAGGTTCCTGTGCCAGTTCCCGTTCCGAAACCTCCAGTTCCACCTCCAAATAGTGATCCTCCAGTAGATGCCGAGGAAGTTCCTGCTCCGAAGCCGCCAGTTCCGCTTCCAAATAGCCCTCCTCCAGTTGAAGTTCCAGTTCCGAATCCCCCAGTGTTACTTCCGAATAGTCCTCCAGTTGAAGTTCCAGTGCTGGTTCCGGCTCCAAACCCCCCCGTGCCAGTCCCAAAAAGTCCTCCGCCAGTGGATGTTGAGGAATTATTGTTGGACCCAAACATTTATTAATATATGAACGGAAGCTATTTACCTGATAGACTAATTAGATCCCGGCAAAAAACCAGAAAAATTGAATAGAGTTTGTGGTGGGTTAAATTCTGTGGAGAAAGCAAAGTTCCCTCAGCTTTCTTCAAATCCGGAGAAAAAGGAAATTAACAGAATTAAAGAAAAGATTTTAATTTATTCAAGCTGTCTTCGTAGTCTCTTCAACTTTCAGTACCAAAGCCAAAAAGCAGGTCTTATGACATATTCAACTCCTCTCAGTAACTAGATAGTGAGTTTTAAATATCAACAAAACAGCTTTAACCGATCTTGACAAGAATGTAATTGCATATACAGCCTTTAATAGCACACCTTGGCCATAATCCTCTCTTTTTTTAACGAGACAATTTACATCAAAAGCCGGTATAGGGGGTGAGCCCGCCTTTCAGAAATAAGTATTACATGTAAAATAGACATTCGAAAATAATAGGGGAAAAACTGAAAATAAAAATAACTGAAAGTCCGGATAACAAAGTATTTCGATTTATTATTTGGAGACTACTTGGAACCTTAGATTCTGGGGAAGTTCATGTGAGACAGAAATAATCAAGGTCCGAGGGAGCACACACTCTCTACAGTTGGAAATGCATGTAACTCTGGGAGAATCAAAGTTCAATTTCCTGATCAAAAAGATAAGTGGGGAAGAAACACGGCAACAAAGACAAGACCAAAGCGAGCCATCCAAGTCTCCAAGCTCCCTCCGAGTGCTGTGAGTATTTAATGGGCCAAATTTGTCAACAAAAAATTTATATACAGACGAGGGAAGTATGTGGGAAGAGAGGGGAACAAGAGATTCAAGAAGTGTTCCTATATTACAGAGTAGCGATTTGAGAGAAAGTGTCCAAAACTCCAGAATTCGAACAAATATCGGAGAGTACCTGGAAAAAAGCAATAACTTTAGTAAATATTTGAAAATCCTCTGGTTAACTTTGGGATTGGTTCTTTGTATAAAGGATGGTTTTAAGGGCCTCCCTTTGTTGTTTGTTTCTACTTTCCCTTCAGTATTAATTTTTTGGGTTTTGAGATACAATATAGAAAATGAGGTCTCTCTCAAGACTGCAACTGATTTGATTGCATTTGGAGGAACGGTATCAGTTGTCTTTGCCTTGCTTGTGGAGGGGGTTATTTTGAATCTCCTTTCAGTCCAGCAAAATCCTAGTTGTTTTGCTGATGAAGGCTTTAAGCTCAAGTTCGGGTGCGGAAAAGGCTTCCTGTTTTGTGTATTAATAACTTGCATCAGGTACATAGTTTCGGTTGGATTAGTCGAGGAGGCCTGCAAGCTCATTGGACTGCTCACATTTGAACTAGAAGCCGAAAGCTTGGACCAAAGTACCAACTCCTCCTTTAACCACCATATTGGCTCAAACTTGGAGTACGTATTTGGGGGAATCTCAGCCTCAATAGGATTTGCCACAATTGAAAATGTTGCATATCTCTCAAACTCTGTTGATGACTTGCTTTCTTTGATTCAAATTGGAATCGCAAGGGGAATTATCTCCATTCCCTTTCATGTTTCAGCGTCCGGATATACTTGTATCTTGTATAGCAGGAGGCTTTTTGGAAAAAAGCAGTCAAGAGCCTCCTTGGGACTGCTGAAGAAGCTGTTTTTAATACTTCCAGCGGGAATTCTCCATGGGATTTATGATTCTTCCCTAATGACTTTGAGCGTTTTTGATAAAAGTGACCCTAATCAACTAAATTCATTATTCCACAGAATTTCCTCAATGTCTCATCGTATCTTTTCGAAGTCCCTTTGGGTTTTTAGTGAAGCGGATAATCTTATGAAAGTACAGCCTTGTTTAGGCCGCTCCTTCCCTGGCTGTTTTGGGCCAAATATTCAGAATTTGCTCGTTTCAATCCTTTTTCTTGGGTCCTTATTCTCATTTCTGGCCTGTATCTTTCTTTTCGCCAGAAACTGGATACACCTAGAGAAACAAACCTCCAACCGCCGTACCTTTGTTTCCTCTCAGTCGGATATCGAACTGGCCAATACTCAGAACTACCAAATTAGTAGGGCTAGGGGCTCCAAATCTTAGTATAACAGTCTAGAGACTTGAGAAAAGTTAAGTATTTGCATCCAAAGTCTTTTTGTAAGCTGGATCCTTTTCGAACAAGCTGATGGCCATCCTCAAAATATCCTCTGGGCCTCCATTATCCTTTTTGATTAACTCCGACAAAATTCTCCGCCAGTGTTTTGTCCCTGGGTGCCCATGGAATATTCCAAAAACCGGCTTTAGGCACCCATGTAATTCACCGCTAGAAAACCCCGAACCCTCCGAAGCTTTCTCTTTTCTAGGCCTAACAGTTCCTAAGTAATCACAATATTTCTCTAATACTTCTCTTCTCGTGACCCCAAACTCAGAATTTTGTTTCCCATACACATTCTGATCTACTCTTGAAAGAATGAATGGATTGTTCATTACTTCTCTTCCAATCATCACCCCTTTTAACTGATTCCAACGCCCCGACTTTATTTCTTCATATACTTCTTCTACATATTCAGTTTCTTTTGTATGCAAGGGATTTTGATTATCTTCCGGGTATTTATGCTCCGTCTTAATTCTCTTGTTACTTTGATCACTGTGACTCCCATCTTGACTGTCTTTATCGCCAATGTTAGTATCGTCCTGAATTACCTCTTGCCTGTTTTGGATTTGTCCAAAGCGATATTCCAGAAACCAGTTGCCGTTAAGCAATGACAAGGCCTGCTCAATAGTGGTTACTCCACCATTAAGCACGAAAGTGAGTGTTGGAAAATCCAAGGTAAGTCTATAAACCCACGGGTAGTTCAAGTTAGGGATTTTTCTATTCTTACTTGGGTTTATTCCATTCAGCCACGCCTTTCTTGCGTGAATGATAAAAGTCTCGGCTCCCAGAAAAGACCCATTGTCATAGTTCACGGAATCTAATTCCTCCTGATTTAGAGGGTGTTCACTAGTTTCAAAGAGAGAGACAAGGGTCGTTTTAGTTTCATTCGTAACTTTGACTCCAGAAACTAATGAGATAAAACTAAACAAGTGATCATAGGAGTCAAAAGAGTCGACTCCAATTCTCGTTTTAACGGAAATCCGGGATCCAACTAAACCGAGCTGGTTTAATTTCAAATTAGCCTTGTTTACAATAGCGGCCACTCTCAGAGGTGTTTTAAATAGAGACGCTCCAAAGTTTCCCTTTGTGGCCACTTTGCATGATGGACAGCCAACATTCAAGTTAAAACTTCTAAAACCATACTTGACAGCGATCTCTATGGCTTCTTGAATTTTCTCAGGCATATTCCCTCCAAGTTGGAGTACCAAGGGACTTTCAATTTCACTCTTTTTCAAGTACACTTCTTCCAACAACCTTCTCCGAGACTCATCCTTGAAACAGTGAATTATTGTATCATCCACAACCATTTCAGTCCAAAGTTGCGTTTTCTCTGAAATTATCCTACAAAGTCTTCTAAAGTGTGTATTAGTTACATCTAGCATCGGAGCCACAGAAATAAGAGATTCCGGAATTTCCTTTTTCTGCTCCACCCCTCCTCTTACCTCCAAGATGCTCTCACCGCAGTCCATACTTCGGATTAGCACCAAGGGCCACTGAAGTCCAAGTTAACTTTTTCTCAACAGCTCCGTTTTCTCACCGATCCAAGCCAGTCAACATTTACCTAAAGTAAGGGAAAACGAGCGCCATCGTGCGGCGGGGAGGTACCTGATCTAAAAATCAAATCGTCTGGAGATGACATGGGAGAAGAGTTAATTAAAGATATAAGTAATTATTGCTAATCAAATAAAATTGCTGGCTGAATTTGGCTCTTGTTTGAAGCGGAGTTGAGGTCAAAGTCACTCAAACCCGGCTTATTGGGAGAGTCAAAGTCGAGGATATTTAATTCGTTATTTTCTCGGGGGTCAGCGTTATAGTTGTTGATTTGATCGTGACTAAAAAGATCATTATTTGGATTGTTGTCGCTGGAGACAAATGGTGAGTTGTTAAATATGTCGTCAAAGTCATCTAATACATCACTGTTTCTGTAGGAATTAGGGTCAGGGTGAAGGTTAATACTGTTAGCGGCTCCATCATGGTTTCTATTTTCCCCAGAAAAGGTGAATACATCTTCCCTTGGGTAGTCGAAGTTATCTATAAAGGTTTCCTTTCCGAGGCCAATGTCACTTTCTTGGGCCCTATCTCCGTTGTCTTCACCAAAGTAGTTGTTTCGGTCGAAAGCGTCTTTGTCGTAGATTGAGGCTCCGCCTAAAGAATCTCCTCCATTGGTACTAGAGCCGAGATAGTCTTCCACATGATATTGATGGGTCATTGTGGACCCATTTAATTGGTCATGGGGGTTTCCGCTGGCAAAGTTGCCAAAGTCAGTTTCGGAGACAAAGTTGTCTTCCGTTCCAAGTTTGGGATAATTGGAATTTCCAGTTACTAGATCCGCATTTTGGGCGACTCCGAATATATCTTTAGTGTCATCAGAGGCTCCATCTCCAGAAATTCCAATTCCATCTTCCAAGATGGGATTAAAGCGGTCCTGATTCCATTCAGGGTAGTTATTAATGCCGGCTGAACCATCTTCAAAGGTTTCAAAGAGTGTTTCGGGTCCAGTAACTGGAGGCTTATTGGAGCCTTGGGGAACGGGGGGGAAATCAAAGGCTTTGTCATCCTTGTAGTTATCCAAGAATTCCTTGTCCCAGTTGTCTCTTTGGAGCTGATTATTATTTGAGTCATTTCCCTGGAAGCTGATTTCTTCCATATTCTCATCGAAATAAAGATTTTCCGCATCACCGTGGAAGATGTTCTTCTCTCCGGAAGGTCCAAAGATCATTTCGTTTCCAGTGGGATTCGCACCTCCAGTGAAAAAGGATGTGTTAATTATATCCTCAGTTATGTTATTTGAGTCTTCATCCTCCCCATCAGACCACCAGTCATTACTAATCTTGTTTTCGTTTCTGAGTCCAGAACTCAACCCCATATTTGAACCAACCCCAGCTCCTCCCATAAAAATGTCAGTTCCTCTTACGCCACTCTTGTTTTCGGTACCGACTTCTCTGCCTCCGACAATCTTTTGCTGGCTCAGTTTCGAGGTTGAGAGCTTGGCTGCAATCTCCTCTGCGGAAAGTGGAGCTGCAACCAACTCTTCCACCAGATCATCCTCCATAAGGAGGGAGTCGATCTCATATTCCACCTGGTCATTCCGGGTCTTGTTAAAGCCTCTATAGTGAAAAGTCGGAACCGTTGACCTAGAGCCACCTGAGAAGTAAGTCACACAGTTACAAAGTGAGGAAACAGTCCTTGCTAGAATTAGCTGAATCATTTAGAAACGATTCACCTGTTCCTTCAACTTGGTCACAAAACAAGGCTCCAGCCGACTATTGTTACTTTTAACAGTTTCCTTCTAGATCAAAACCCGCTTAAATCTGAAAGACAGTTTCTCCGTTCTCTATTACTCTATTCTTCCCCTTTCCTTTACATGGAAAGAAGACCAAAAGCGTTGGTCCCGATTCGTTTTGTTCGGGAATAGCGATCCACTCCCACAATCCTCCCACCTTCTCCTCCACTAAGTCTAAAGCAAATTCAGTCTTCTTTTGCAACCCTTATCGGTAATCTTGGCCGTTGCAGTTCTTTATCTTTTTCTCTTTTCCTGATCACTCGAGCTCAAGGCAGTTCTTTCAAGAAGATACAATTCAATATGAACTACCTTTCACTTCTCTATCTTCACCCGTTCTCCCCTTTCTTTACACTCTTTTCTCGGCCCTAAACTACTCTTTGCAACTTTTCCCTCTTAAACCCGTGCTCATTCTCTTTTCTCGCTTACACATTCACCCGCCAAACTTTTATGGCGCATGCATTGGGCGCCGGCGCCAGACGCATTCCGATACTGGGTATTACTTGAAGACAGGAAATAGTACTAAGATGAAAGTAATACAAACTATATAGGCCCAGTATAATACGTAATAAAAATAGTACAAATAAACTTTGATGTCGCAAGAGTCAGTTTATCAATTCTTCGGCTTTTTTTTTTGAAGACAAAAGCGCTTCCGAAATCCTTCCAGCTCTTTTGTTTGAACCCGTCCATTCAGTGTAATGACTCAATCGGGATGGAATCGAAGAGGATCTTGGAAGGAAAAAGAGGTCGAGTTCGAATTGGTAAGCCCGAACAGCATTTAACTCTGAGAAGTCCTTTTTCTCGGAAGTTTGTTGAGAACTAGTGGATACTGAACGCTTTAAATCATGGATCTTTCAAGTTTCTCTTCAATACTCGGCGTTTTTTGAAGATATTTGCAAATGGTACAATTCTGGTGTTATTTAAATAGACTGTACGGGTCTTTTTTTAACTGCCCATATTAAATACACATTTCAAGGACAAGTTTATCTCCATTTTATTCCATAGCTTAAGTAAATTGAGAGGATTTACTGAAAGTCAACTTATTAAAGTTAATTCTGGATTCACTGCACTTGATGCGTTTGGAAATCGTGCATAAATACTAATTTCGCCAATTTTTTCAATTTGACTTCATCCTATCTATTTGTCTCGAATATGTAATAATCCTATATTGCATTTTAAAGGAGTGTTTTTGGAGAATTTTCGGCTTCACAGACACTTTGTCTAGTCCATATGAAACATATTTGATACCTTGGCTATCTTTGTTTTATGGAGAGCGGACAAGATCACGGAGTTTACTTCAAATTCTCAATATTTTAGGTAATCTGTGCAGTTGGAACCGATAGTATCCACACCAGCAGAGACTAGTTACTCCTCTCTTCACTTCTCTATTCTCGATGATGACAAAAGCAAACGTTTCTCAACATTCGCAGTGTTGTACCGATTCAAGGGATCTTGATTATTGCGCATTCAAGACTCTATGATGGACTTCCTTAGATGTCTGAGAGTTGGAGATTTTTGAGAGGAATAGGGCAAAGAATAGGAATACTTAAATAGAAATCGAGGGTGAAATTAATTGAATTATTTGGTTAAAATTTTTTTCATTTATCTCGGCTCGCACATCTTAATGAGCCAGGAGCAGTATTGGAGTAGTTCCTTTCCATTCCGAGTTCCCCCTTTAAATAGGCACAATTTAATCCATTGGTTGTACGGCTTTCACTACTCGCTTCTAAGTCTGGAGTTTGTAGTGCAATTTGGGATACTGCGACAGTTGATATCCTAGATGCAAGCTGAGAGTGACATCTAATGTTCATGCTTGTGCAAAAACGAACAAGAGAGTTCTCGGATAGCTCAATTAGAAGTCTTTTCTTTTGAGCTATTTTAAATAGATGGCGCAGTAGCTCCGATGGAGGTTCTCAATTGGTCAATTTATTAATACGAGTTATGAGAAATATTCTATTAGTTAAGTTGCAATTAAGAGCAGGCCCTCCACTACTAATTACTGCCGCTATCTAACAGTGAGTATTCCTTCAAGGCGAATACTCTTGAACTAGTCTTTTTTCCGGAGTGTCTTTATTTCGGAACGATCTGAACGTAGTGTTTGCTGACTGCGGAGAAGATGACTCCTCGGGAGGTAATTACTCGTTCCGACCACCTGCAGCCGAGCGAACGCTCGAGATCCACTGCTCACGTGGGTTCCCACTTCTCTTGTTCTTCTCTCTCCTCGTCCTGCTCTTCATCCCGTCTCTCGTCCCCGCAACTCTCGTAGTTGCCGTCATCATCTTCGTCGTTGCCGTCCTCTTCGTCGTCCTGGTCCTCTTCTTCGTCCTCGTCATCCTCTTCGTTGGGTTTCCGGCCCAAGATCTCTTTTCTCTGGTTCAAAACTCTTTCTGTCTCGATTTCGTTCATAAGCTCGGCCCTGGATTGGACGTGCACAAACTGCTCAAAGTCTCCAATTAAGGTAGTAGCAAGGCTTTCTGTTATGCTAGCGAGGAGGTTCAGCAGCCCAAAGACGGAGGAGAGGGCGATTCTGACGATAGAAAATATGATGGTAAGAACAAAGACACTCTTCTTGTTAGTTCTTCTGAAGTTCTCTGGGGGCTCTCTGTAAAGCAGGATCCAGGGAGTAATGAAGGTGTCCATAATTTGGCCAACAATCCCATTCCAAATTGCATCTAAAATGCTTTTCGGTCGGGGCCTCCTTCCACCCAAAAGTTTGTGACCAAAGTTAAAGATCACGGAGGCAGTCTGGAAAGTTCCTCCCAAGAAATACCTAAAGAAGTGAATCAGACCGACCCTAAATCCCTGGATAAATCCCTCAATCCATGTTAGATCTTCATCTGAAACTCCTCTCTTGATTTCAATAAAGAGAGATTTAAAACCTCTTTTCAGGCCCGAGTAAATTGCAATGAGGTGGGTTACTCCCAAAGATGGCAAGACCCTCCTCTTAAGTTGCCTGGAGTACGAAGTTACAAGAAAGTGCAAAAACTCGGCAATATCCACAACCAAGGCATTTTTTTGCAGAGAATTCACGTTTAATATCATATGCGGAGTGTCCAGGGGCAAGATATTCATGAACAACAGAGCCTCTGGAGTCAAAGTATCTATATCTATTGTATCATCTGAAGTTCGGATTGTAATTGTCACTATTATGTCGCTGATTTCCAAAGTTCTGATGTACAGAGGCTTTCCAATCTTGAGATGGTCCCAAGGAGTTCTTGTTATGTACATGGGAAATCCATATCCAGAAACATAGCAGACTAAAGATCCCAGGTAGTTCAACTCCCGGTGACCCTTTTTCTTTACCATCTTCTGTTTTGTGGAATGAACCCAAAGTGTCTTTTGTCTTGAAAATGTGATGTTATTCATGTTTTCTATTTCCTTTGAAACCATAAAGTACAGTGTCTGAACTACAAGCCTCTCCAAATTGCAGCAAATCTGAGAAATCGCAATGTTAATCTCATCAAATATTGGAGCATACATGGGGTTCATTAGAGATCTTGCCACAGTTACCGAGAGGAATCTGCTTCTTGACCTCCCCAGCCCGGGCCTATCGTAGTCTTGAAAAGGAGTTTTCCTGTTGAAAGAGGTTATTGAATCTTGAGTTTCCTCTCTTTCCAAGAAATATTCCTCCCCTCTATCTTCAGTATAGTCCTCCCCCCTTTCCCAATAATCTCCGGGGGCGTTGGAATTTGGGATGCACTGTTCATTAGGCGAGACAGCGATTTCCTGGGATCCTCTAGATCCTCCAGTCTGTATGGAGGGACCTGGAGAAGCTTCGGAACTCGGAAGACCTTCTAAATCCAAAATGTCATCTTGACTTTCAAAAGTGGTGACGGAGCTAAGCCTCATAGTTTCTTTTACATGTAGCTCCTCCTTTTCCAGTGACAAGCTCGAGGAAGTTTTTAGAATTACTGGAATATCTCCGGGGAGAAAATGGTCGACGTGAATTGAAGAGAGGCCTAGGCTCAAAATGATCTTTCCGCCTGAAAGGAGAGAGTGTTCCATGAAACCCGAAAGCAACACAATAATCCGCAGAAGGGAGAGCAAAACTCCATCATACATCTCAAAGTTAGGGACTCTTGAATTCTGTTGGACCACTTTATTACGTCTCTCCACCCGGAAGTTTGGAGGAGAATTTGGACCGGAAGCTCGTTCCGGGTCCTCAATCGACTCTGAACTTGGGAACTTATTTCTGTAATACCTTTCTCCACTTACACAATCCTTGTAAACTTTCCTCAATAGCCTAAGTACATTGTTCAGGACCGGATTCTCCTTGGGAGACACCAATCCTCCAGCGGAATTCAGGTTTCTGCTCAAAAACTGGTAAATTTCCTTAACTGCTTCGCTCAGAGGCTCCTCCAACTGGATTTCTCCTGAGCCGGCAGAAGCAGAGACAGAGCTGGAAAAGGAAGATTTGCCCAAGACGAATGACGACACGCAGGACTTCGAGGTCTGCCTTGGGTCTGAAATTGTCGCAATGCAGCTGAGGGCCCCCAGCTCTCTCTTGGGGTACCTGGAGTCATTCTCTTCCTCAAACTCTTCTTCCTCCGATTCCTCAATTTCCGCTTCTTCCACGTACTCGGGGTAAATTGAATCTGGGTTCCCATTTTTTAGCCGGTTAATTAATCTCTTCTTTATCAGATGTCCCTTCTTTCTAATTAATTGCATTTTGCTCTGGTCTTCCAGGTTTGACTGGACTGAACTGCTTTCTAGATCCACCATTTGGATGGTTTTTCCGAATATCATCCTTTTCTTCTTGTTAGAGTTGAAAAGACTGTTCAATCCGTGGGAAAAGAGAGCCATGATGTTTTTCCTATTGGAAAAGGAGTTCTTTCCATGACCTCCAATTATCTCAAGTTCCGAGACTCCGGAGTCGATTTCCACATTCTTTCTGTAGTTTCTATCCTTTGAGAAGCCAATTAGTCGGTAACAGATGCCCATCAAATAGTCAGAAGTAAAGTTCAAAATTGATATTGGGTAGAGGTTTTGTGGAAATACACTCGCCGAAACGTGAAATAGGGATCCATGGGAAACCAATACCAGCTCATTTTGGTGGATCCACGAAATACTCACTCTTGGGATGAAAAATGAAATATTGAGCCCAAGCCACGAAATTTTTCTCAGCTTTAACATTTCAATCTTACCGAAACCGTTTGGGGCCATGTTTTTATTTTGGCTTCCTTCCTGATCTCCCTTCTCAGCTTCAGAATGATTCCAGGCATCCGCTACACTTTTCTCGTGCTTACTTAACTGAAACCTTCTTATTGGACTCAGATGACTCTGCATACTCGGCTCATTGTCGTAAGAGGATGCTTCTGGAACTTCTCTGTCTCCTTTGTCCCAGAGGGACTCCAGATTGCCATTTCTTCCACCTTTATTACCAGTGTAACTGGGAGTATTTTTCCCGTAATATTCAGCATTCAGGAGACTACTCATCTCCGGATCCCAGAAAGAACTATTGGCGATACTCGTAATGCTACCGTTCAAAAGCTTCTCAGCGTATTTCTTGTTGTCCATGATCATTAGAACTCTGGTACCTCTTGAGTTGACCATAAGAAACACATACAGCTTTCCAGTTTTGGGTTTACTTCGTACAGCGACCAGTCCATTGGGAGAGGTTGGAGGAATAGCAGCATTTGGGTTGCCGTGGGATGAATAGGCGAGCGACACATTGCTTTTGGTAGAAGTAGCAAGCGGAGATGCATTTCGGGTCCCATTTTGTATATTTGAGTCTGAAGCCTGGCTTGCAAAGGAACTAATGTTCGTAGTTGCGCTTTCCTTGGAAAATAAGCTTGTATTGGTGCCTTTGCTTTGGAAAAACCCGGGGACTTTTCTTTCACTCTGCTTGATAAAGGAAATTACACTGATCTGGTCTTTAATGGATGTGACTGAGTGAGTGGTCCAGACGGATTTTCTGACATTAAATGGGCGGATCCCAATAAACTCGCAGTCCCAGGTTTTTGGAATATAAGGGATCTTGGTTTTTGGGGGAATTACACTAATATCCGCACTTTTTGCTGAGAATATATCCGGGTATATATAGCCTGTGGTACCGTGTAAATGGTTTACATAGGTCTTCTTTCGGGTGGGCTTGTTTTTTGTAAGACTAGCTCCTGCTGAGGAAATTTCCTTGCCTCCATTGAAGGTTTTGCTTCTTGAGAGATCGTCTAGCTGCAGAGTCCCAACACTAACAGCCTCTAGAACGGCTTTCTTGGACCTGTAGTAGTAGTTGTGGGACCTACTGATTTCCGGAGTATCGTAGGCAATGTAGTAATTCGAAAGGTTGCAGATTTCAAAGAAAGGGGCTTCTGCCAGCGAAAAGATCACAAAATATGCCGAATCCCTGAGAGTTGTGGAGCCTGAGGCCGCACTTCCAATGATGGCTGGAACGATTTGGATGGTGATAAGTAGGGGACCCTTCTTCTCCGAGTCCATCCCCGAAGAGCTGTGCACTCCAGATTTGGGCCCCGAGGTAGCTCCAGTTGCTGTTCCCGAGCCAGATTGCCGGTCATGGCCGTGAGAGTTTTGATACAGTTGCTGGGGGTGCAGGACGACCTGGAATTTGTTTAACTGGGGAGTGTATTCGAGCTTTTGGCCCGAAAAGAGGGAGAACTCCTTGGATGCTTGGAGGGGCTCGGGACTTCCCTCCAGCAGGGGCCTGCAGATCCAAACATTCGGGTCATTATCGTGGTAGGGTCTTCTTTCGTTCGGTCTCAGGAGAATGCCGTCGCAGGAAAGGGAGGTTCTTGGAGGAAACTTGAATTCCTGGGAGTCAATGCTAAGTCTGCAACTTTTGGTGTAGCCGTCTTTCGGGGACTTTGAGACAATACTTCCAGGGCTCATGGGGCCTTCAGGACTTTTGGAGCGTTCAGGAGTTTCGGGAACCGCCAGGCTTCCAGAGCTTCTTGCAGGTCCCGAGTGTCTTTTACTGTTTGGTTTACCCACTTCTGAGGATTCCTTGGCAGTATCTTCCTCCAGACTCTTGCTGTTTCGGAAGTATACAATGCTCGCATCTCTCAGATCAGTCTCCAATTCTAGGGGCTTTGAGTGCTGGTTTTGGATCGTTTGAAGCATTTCCTTGGAGTTGATGAACTTATGGACGAAGATGGGGAACGGGAGCTGAGAAACAAGTTCGTACTTGTTGTAGAAGGAGAGAAAAGGACAATTCAGCTGCGAGAGAATGTCGTTGTTGTGTGTAACCGCACCAATCGAGACGGTTTGCTCTTTGGAGGACTTGGCCTCGTCTCTAAGAGGAGTCAATGGAAGTTTTATGGAGTAGCTGGCTCCCAAGGAAGAGAAGTCGTACTTGGACGAAAGCTTTGAGACGTAATTAATGAGGAGATTGTTCGAGACAAGTTGGGTGAACTCGTTCCAGCCTGGACTACCAACAATTCTGGCTCCTTCAGTTCTTTCTTTTCCGGACACTGGTCTTACTATCCTCTTTTCCAAGAAATCTATCGTGAAGGACCCGATCCTCATGTTTTTCAAGTTCTCCACCGCTGTGAAGTACCTAAACATTGGAGGAAGCGGGACAATCCTGTAGTTTGTGGACAGTAGATTCCTCACTTCTGCGGTCTCTCTGCTAGTCCGTATCTTCTGTGGGGGGGCCGGCTGCTTTCCTTGAGGATCTCGGGTCTTCTCTTCGAGCTCTGGAGCCTTTGCAGGGCTTTTTGGCTCCGAGGCCCCTCCGCCTCCACCACTGGAGGTACTATTGCTGGCCAAGTCATTGAAGAAAAGACAGATAATGCTGTCAGTGGTGTTTTCGATTCGAGATAGGACCGAAAATAAGATCCTCCTGGATGAAGTTGAGATGCTAATGGTGAAGTTCGAGAGCGCCTCCACCAGTTTTGACTCTCCCGTGGCTGTCGTTGACTCTTCAGCTCCTCCGTAACTCGCAAAGAACCTCCGCAGGAGTTGGTTGTAAAAAGGGCTCCAGGCATTAAAGGGGTTTCCGGAGATTCTCCTCAAATTTACATTCTGCGTGATGGTATTTCCAAAGGGAAAGGATACGGAAATACATCCGGACCTGTAGATGAATTCGCTGATCTGGGCATTTCTGGATTGGATGTACTCCACTGATTCTTGAGTATTGGTGAAGAGAGGGAAGCTGCAGCTTTCGAGAGGGCTTCCATTGACATATACAACCAGGCTCAGTTTTTGCCTGCAGATCGGCAGCTCCAGCTCTTGCTGAGGCTGGATTATATAGTCTACGGATTTCCCACTCAGAAGTTGGATTAGGGCTCCGAACTCCTGTCGGTATACATGTCTTAGCCGATCAAAGTGAGTATCTCCACTCCGTGGGGTTCTGAATTTCCTGGACCCCAAGTAGCCCGGGCTGGAAGGCGTCCTGGGAGGACTGTAGGAGTCTTCCAGAATGGCTAAAGATTTCAGTCTGCTTGCGTTGAAATCCGAAATGTTCAACACCTCCACTTCTTGTTCGTCTCGTCCCAGGGCAGCTATTGAAGGCGAGCCGGTTCCACCGGCCGTCTTGAGGCGGATTTGCATCGGAAACGGAAGAGAGTTGGTGAGCTTCAGCAGCGGAGTCAGTTTAACGGAGTAGGAATAGCTTGTGACGTATTTGTCGGAGGTGGGGATGTCCATACATTCCACCTGGCACCCAAAGGCCATCAAAGACTCGAAATTAAGCATCGAGCTTTCATTTGCGGTCTTTGCCTTGGCAACGTTTCCCGGCTGGGTTGCCATGATTTCGTGAATCAAGGATTTTAAGATACCAAAGGGTACTGAATGAATTTTGGACTGGATTCTCCTCACTGACTTCTCATCTACCCAGATCCTGTCCATCTTCCGTATTCCGGGTCTTGCTTCCTTGCGGGACGCGGATTTATGGTCTTCTCTGGAATCCATATTCCAAAACTCAAGGTGGCCATGGGGACTCATTTCTTCTTCATCCACTTTCACAAAGTCTTCTTCCTCCTCCAGCTCTCTGTGAGTTAAGAGAGGCATGATTGTTGGCTCCATGTCACTCAAGAGAAACCAGGAGAGAGGGATGGACCTTCTGGAGTATGGGGGAACGTCAATGAAGGGAAAGCGATGGCCAGGTTGCCCCGGGGAATCACTCTTTTCCTTCTGCTTCGGATCTCTCCCTTGGCGTTGAGTTCTTTCGCCCGAAATGGGAGGCGCAAAGATCGTTCCACAGAGGTGTCTTATGCCATGTCTCCAATTAGCAGTCACCCTGAAAACAGTATTTGTGGCGTTCTCGATTTGGACGCAAGTCCCCAGGGTCCAGATCCACTCATTGGGTAGAGTCCCCGACTCTGGCTCCAGAACTACCAGGAATCCGAGAGTCCCGAATCTGTAGGCTCTTCTGTACAGAGTGTCATCCTTGATCTTTCCAAGCGAGGACCAGACAGACTGGGACGCCAGAAAGCGGTGGATCATCATCTCCAGTCCCTCGGAAATGGCTCCCAGTGTTGGAGTCACGAGCTCGAGCTGTTCGGCGAGCTGCCTGAGCTCCGACTCTGCAACTCCAGTAGGGCCATAAAGCAGCTCCGACTTCTTTTCCTCCAGCCAGAGATGCTTCTTTCGCTGGAGCTTCCGCTTGGAAATTCCCAGTGTACACATTTCGCCCAAAATGTCCCCCAAAATCACGTTCGAGCTATTTCTGAGTCTGCCTCCCATTCTTGCAGTTTTCCCCGGGTGCGCTCCGACCCCCAAGTCCGGAGCGGCTGGCTCCTCTTCTCTCTCGCTTCCCAGCTCTATAACGAAGTCGTCTCTTTGCCGCCTCGCCTCTGATCCCCTTTTCTGGCATTCGGTTCTCTGCATATTCTCTGCTTCGTGCTCGGAAGGTATCTTCAGAAAGCCGTTAAAGTGCAACTCCTGCTCCTCAATTCGGCGTCTTTGGCGGAGGATTTGTTCGTGGTTAAAGTGCTGGTAGGGCTTCTGGTCACGGGCGCAGTAATGGCTGCGGTCCAAATCCCCGATACCAAAAGGACCGCCTCTAAGATAGTCGCTGTTTCTGCCTGCTTGGATTCTGGCCGCGATCTTCTGGCCCTTTCTATGAGTGAATTTTTGGATTGCCACGTAAACCGGGAGCTTTATTGAGACGCTGCAAAACTCACCGGAGCCCAGGAGAAAATTCCTCAACCCTCTGGTCTCTTCCATCCCCGCTGGGGAGTTTCCATGCATCCCTTTTTTCCCTCCGGCGTGCGACTTCATTCGCAGAACTTTCTGATCCCGCTTTTTCGCCTTCACCTGGTGTATGGCTTGCTTTGTGAGAGGAATAGAGACGGGCTGAACAGCTATAAAGGACTGTCCGAGGTCATTGAAGATCTTTACGGAGCTGATTCTCCTTTCATACGCAAAGACAAGTCCGAGCAGATGAGAGTTCTTTTTGTCGCTCAGGATAAGCCGCAGGTTCTGGAGGAATCCGGAGGTCAGTTCCAAAGAGATGGACTCGGTACGGAAGTCCACTTCCAATAACGGACTTGGGCCTGACACGCCTCCTCCGGTAGCAGAAAAATGAGGGTACCCAGAAAGGTCTGCCGACTCCGATTCCCGGAAAAGCGCCTCCCTCGTTCTCTTTTCTCTGGACCTCCCCAAAAGTACTCCCAGGGTGTACGGGAAGGGCCTAACTATTGTGATCATGCAGTCCATTACCGGATCGTGAGTTATCACACTTACTATTCCCGATACCCTGCAGGAAATGGAGTCCGGAAATTGGAATGAACATCTGGTGTCTTCGATGTTTAGCCTTATGATGTCCGTGCCGTCATTGTGGACTATAATATTAAAAGAAGGAAGTTTGTAATCAAGAATAAGTTGTCTATGTCTCTCCAGGTGCAGCTTCGGGAGCTTGAGAAGTCTCAGGAACCGGTACCTGCTGAGCAGTTTCGGGGCACCACCATCTAAGTTACGGCTCGGAGATCCCTTGAAGATCCAGTCAAGAGGTAAGCTTGTGTGTCTGATTACTCCTGAAATCACCGAATAGAGGGTGTTTTCCGGGTTAATCTCCTTCTGCCAGTCTTTTCCTTCTTGCTGGGAGGATCTTGAGTTTTCGGCAACAAGATGCTCGATAAGTTCCTTATCCTTTCCCAGTTCACTTCCTCCTTTCCTTGCCGCATAAATCCCGAATCTGCGGTCTTTGTTTAGATTACCGAGCTGCTCATTCTTGAGGTGGCGTTTTACCGACTCCGGGATAAAGATCAAGTTTGAGTGCGGAAGAGGAAATCCGGAGTAGTACAAAAAGATGACTTGGCTTTCCAGATGCGAATCAGAGGAGATCGATGAACCCGAAAGTTTGGAGGACCCAGAGGAAAGACTCGAAGAATCAGAAAGATTGTCTTCTTTCTGCTGGGTTTTGGGCGGACTCTTGTTCTGGCTCCGTTTTATTTCGCTGTTTCTGCGGGTTTCATTTGACTCAGGCCTGCGCTCCAACCTGGGCGTGGTAGGGAAAATCTGGCTGAGAAAAGACCTCCTATTGCCGCTGCTGGCAGCTCCTAAAGATGCAGAAAGGGGACTTTCCGCGCTTCCTTGCCCAGAGGGACCGAAGCCGTCTCTCAAGAAGGGGTTCAAAATGGCTTCCGGGCAAATGTAGGTATTTCTGCTTCTGGAGCTCCAAAAAGAGTGGTAGGCGATTTCATCCCTTATATCCTTGTAATAGTTCGTAAACAGTCGGACCTCTTGCAGGATGTCCATCGAAACGGAGACAGTTACCTCATTAATCACCAATTCCGCTTCAATTTGGTAATTTGTCCAGTTTTCCGAGATTTGCGACTTTCTAATTCCACTCGGTACCATGTAAATGTTCAAGCTGCTCACGTACAATAGAAAGTCTTTCTTAAAATGGTCCGATACCTTCGAAAGTCCCAAGTATATATTTCTCCCATTTAAAGTGTGGAGGTATAGGTATCTTCTTAAAGCTGAAATTCGGCAGTAATTACAGGTACACCTTTGTCTTCTTTTTTTATTGGTCTTGGAACCGAGCACTCCTGCATGTCTCAAGGTCTCTTCTCTCACTCCAACAGGAAATCCCGGCAAGATCCTGATCTCATTGCATTCTCCCGAAAACCTGAAAGTCTCGTCCATCATTTCGGTACTCACATCCAAACTCAGGAGTACGGAAAAGGCCGTCCCGTTCAGGAACTGATTCTCCTTTAGTCCCTGCTTTTTGGGATTTCCTCCGGAGTCTTCTCTGAGGCCTCTCCAGGCTGCGGAGGGATGGGCTTCCCCGAGACGAGCCCCCGACCGAGCGGAATCCAGGTACAAATTTTCCACTCTCCGAGTTGCCTCAGAGTTGTAAGGGATGTAGCAGGTGGAGGAAGAAGGCTTCAGGTACCTGTGCACGGCCAATCCTTGGCGTCTGCCGTATCTGCTAGATTTCATGATATAGTCGTAATCCGCCTGGTCATAAGTCGAGATGTTCTTCCTGAACTCAAAGACCTCGTAGGAGTTCGCGAAGAGTTTCCGGGATCCCGTCATGTCCAGGGGACATTTTTGCCGGAATTCAATTTCTTCCGGGAAATCTCTTTCCTGGTTCTGTCGATCTTCTTCTTCCTCTTCTTCTTCCTCCTCTTCTAGAAACTCCCTGGACTCAGGGCCGCTCCTGAGGTGGTTTTGGATGGTAATTTTGAAATGATCTCTTTCTTGGGGAGAGTTTTGTTTTCTGGCTTTGGCAGCTGGGAGGCAGTAGACAGCCTTAGACATCCAGTCCACGGAGACCTCTTCCAAAGTAAGCTGGTCGATTTCATCCTTCAGCCGGTCTTCTTTGCTTGGTTTGTCTAGACCGTCTCTCCTTGGATCTCTGTGGAACCAGATCTCTAGGTTGTTCAGAGAAAGCTGGAACTTAAGAAGAAGCGGATGCGTCTTCTTGTCCTTTTCCGGCTCCTCCCTTCGGTGGAACTGGGACCCCATTCTTGGGCCCAGGCTTGATTTGCCTCCATCTCCAGCCTCGTTTATTAGAGGCAATAAGCCGCCACTCGGGACTAATTCGTTGGAGGATTTTCTCTTGAAGAAACTAAGGCTTCTTTTTCTCGTAGAGGAATTGTCCAAACTGGAGCTGCGTCTCCTTAGGGCGAGAGCAGAGGAGTTTGCACTGGGGGTACGGCCCTCCCTAGTGGCTCCGGGGCCCCCAAAAGAGGTCAGGGACATCCTTTGCTTGAAAGAACTCCAGCCATTAAACAAAGTTCTCCTTTGGAATTTGGAGGTTTCTCTGCTGTGGCTAGCTGGCTCTAAGTACTCAAAGGACGAAAGTTCCCCCTTTACGTCTGGGGCGGCACCCAATCCCAACTCCGTTTCAGTTGCGACGTTCTGTTCCATCTTTCTGGAAAGTCTAAAGTCGAATTTGGCTGGAGCTTCTTCTTCGGAGTCGAACTCCTCCAGTTCACTTTGCGGCCTCGATTCGGAGCTGCAGGAGTCCGCCCTGGCCAGACTGGGCCTCAGGTCCTGGATAAATTTTGGGTGTCTGCAGACACAAACCAAAAAGGGGTCAGGAATGCCGCTCCGCGAACCTTTTCGGCCTTTTTCGGGGGCTGCTTTCACACCTCCCTCCGAGTCTGGGAAGTGCTCTTGGAGGCGAATGGGCTCGGGAGTGGCCTTTTCATCTCCTGAAAAGCGGTTCTGGTTCCAAAAGTCCGCAGGCTGCTCTTCAGCAGGTTCCCTACTCCCGTTCTTCTCGCCTCTCCAACTTCCAAACAGAATTTCCGCATTGAAACTCCTCAGACTGCCTTCGAATTTGGAGGCCAGGCTTCCGCGGGTCTCGAACTCCAGGGAGTTCCAGGGTCTCACATCCTTCTCCAAGCAGGCAGTGGGCGGGAGGGCAATAACTACTGGAATAGACTCGTCCAGAGGGAAGAACAAGGAGTTCGTGATCTCGTGATGTAGGTAGTCAAACCTGTTCACATTGTAAATCGCGTCCGTTCCCCCTCCGTAGGCTGGCCAGGCAGGAGCTCCCTCCTTTGGGCTCGAACTGAGCTCATCCTGCACCGGGTCCGCTCTTTCGCAATTTCTGGGAACCAGGCCAAAGCTCGAAATGTTCAGAAAGTCGTTCTTCGGATCCACAAAGAAATACCTCATGGTGGACCTCGGGCATCTCGGGTATCTCATTCTTATCAGCCAAATGTTGCTCCACCAGCTATACAGCTTCTGAATATACGGAGCTGAGACGGCAAAGGTGGTCAGACTGAAGATGAATCTGAAGTTATTCAGGCTCGCCTGGATCTGGAGGAAGTGGTCTCCCACCGCATTCAAAACGACTCCCAACAGCTCTGGCCTATTCATCATGCAGTCGGCAAAACAAGGGTCCTCCTCCACACTCGCTTCGGTTCCCACAGGCTCTTCTTGTCTGAGCTCTGGCTTTCCATCCAGAGTGTCTTCTCCGTTCGGCTTGGGGCTCACAGCCCCTCCAAACAAAAAACGATACTCCTTTTCGTCCTGCAGACCTCTGCCTCTCCTCAAGGCGTAGTTTCTTAAGACAAAAGTATCATCCATCACCGGAATTCTCGCTCCGTCAATTGCGAAAACGATTGGGATGCTTACCATACCAAACAAAACTCCAGACTTGGCCTCCAGAGGCTCTTCTCGATCTTTTGCCGGAGAGTTCTGAGACAAAACGAAACAAGAGCTGGTGGATGGAATGAAGACGTCCAAAATGGGGTCCCGAGACTCCACTTCGTCCGAGGTCGTCTTGAGAGACTCTCTGCTTTCCAGCTCCTTGGCCGAGTCCATTTCATATCCTCCGCCAATGTTCCTGATGAAGGGGAGTTGGACTCTCAGTTGGGAAATCTCCAGACTCACTCTCAGAGAGTCCTGCTCCGAAAGCGTCCCACCCGTCTCGCCCTCTCTGTCAGACGCCAAGGCGAAGGAGAAGCTAAGGCTGTGGCTAAAAGCCAAAGCCGGGTGACTTTTGTTTGAAAAGGCCGAGATAAAGTATTCGTCGCCGCGACTGGAGGTGTTGGCGGCGCCTTCGGTCCCCACTCCCTGGACTTCAGTCCTTGCGGTCTCCCCAGATCCCGGGGGAGCACGGCCTCCTTTCCTGGCAGCCCCGTAGTAGGCCTCAAAGTACCTAGAGGACACGCTTTCTGACTCTTCCAACTCGCTCAGTTCCGGGAAAATAACCACCATGGTGTTGAACTTGGAGTTCACTTTTAGGGAAGGTACCGGGATGCCCTTAAACAATCTGACCACGCCGGAAATGGAGTCGCTCCGTTTGGGGTCTTCAGTCCTGCGGCCCCCGAGAACTTCAAGGCTTTCCCAGGGCCTTTTATCCGTCTTGGAGGCTTTGGATTTCTTGACAAGCACTCCCTGCCGGTTCACAGTCATGAACCTCTCGAACATGTACGAGATATCCACCAGCTGTCTAAAGACCAGAGGCACCATTGAGAGAAATGTGGGGGAGATTATTATCTCTATGGAAATCGGGGCGCCCACTTCACATCTCCCAAGGTCCACTTCGTTGCTGCTCAAGGTGATTATCGGGATGATGAACACCTCCTTTCCGTCCGCAAAGCGTCTCCTGTACCTCTCTCCCAGCTCGCAGCTCTCTTCTCTCAAGGGTCTTTTGCCAAAAACCGGAAATATCTTTGGCCTGCTGCCCAAAAGAAGCTCCTTGTGGTTAAAGGGCACCGGGAGTGGTAAGCTTAGACCATACTCCCAGCTCGGGAATGACTTCTCGTTGGAGTCTTTATTGTCCAGCTGGCCGCCTCTCTCGACTGTTAGGAACTCTGGGAGCAGAGAGGACGAGTATTCGGAGATGGAGCTTTTCCTGGGAGACAGGGACACGTAGTCCAGACTGGAGGAGGTTTTAGTCAAGTACATGTCCACAGTGGTACTCTTCTGTCTCGACCCGCGGCGCTGGTTAATCCTTTCATACAAAATTGACCAGACGCAAACGTCTCTGATCTTGAATTTGAACTTGACGATCTTTCTTACATCCTTCCTGGCGAGCAAGCGGAGAGACGCGAGAAACCTCTTCAAAACCGCTGTTTCCTCCCTATTCTCGCTGTACTCCAGAACTCTGCCCAGGGAAACCCACAGCTTGAGGGCCATTTTCTTCATGGAAAAGTCCAACATGCCCCAAGTCCCATTTCTCACCACCATCATGTCAAGTTCCCTGAATCCAGCCTTGAGTCTCCACTCCCTTACCAAGATTCGATTTGACTCCCCGGACGGGTGGCCGTAGGTGTCAGCGTCCTTAAACAGGCACTGGGTGAAGATTGAAGAGTTCACGCAGAAATTCAGTCTTACTCCGACTGATTCTGCGGTCAAAACGGCGGTTCTTGGGTTGTAATTCCTCTCGTTGTAGATCTGGTCCTTGAAGGAGAACAAGGGCCGCACGAAGGTGAGACTTTCGTTGGAGAATTCTATAGCTTCTTTGTGGACCCCCGTGAGCTGGTTGTCGATGAGCCTGCTTTTGAACAGCTTGTCCGAGTTTACAAGGAAGTGGATATAGAAGTTCTCAAAACTCAAGCTAAAGTCAACAAAGTACTCATCCTGGTTTTTCACCTGACCCATCTGGTGCTCCTTGTGTCCTCCGCATCTGAGACAGGAGCTTGAGAGTCTTTCCGGAGCCTGTCGGGGACTTGAAGAGTCCAAATCGTGATCCCGGGTACCAAAAGCGGACTCACGGCGGGCAAAGAGAGACTCTCGGCTCTGAATGTGCTCCCGGCTCCAGAGGAGATTCTTTTCTCGCTTGTATTTTTTTAGAATCTCCAGGTATAAGGCCAAAACCGACCTGAACCTAATTATTTCGTCATCGGAAAAGAAGAGGTTGCCGTTGGTTACTTTTAAGTGAAGAATGATTACATACTTGTTTCTGGAGGCGGAGCCGGACCCTCGATCGTGCTCCGGGGAGTTCCCGTAGTCTACTGGGCGCGTCTCTTTCGCCTCCTCGAGTCCTTGTTTGCCTGCTTCTTTGTCTTTTCCCTTGACCTTAATCTCCAGCTTAAAAAGCGGATCTTGCGGCGAGTTTCTCTCTGCAGTATTCAGTTCTGGACGATGGGTGTCAGGGTGAACGAGAACATAGGGATATTCTGGGTCCTTGCGGTTCCCGGATGCCTTTCTTTTCTTTCTGGAGGAAATCTGAGAGGCAGGCACCAGGTGACCAGAGAGCTTAGAGAATATCACGCTGGGGATAAAAAAGTGCCTCCCGAGGAACTCCCTTTTGAGCTGCTGAAAGCCAAGGTACCTGGTTTTCAGCAAAACGTTGGCGATGGACTGGACGTAAATCTCCTCTAGGCTAAGGCTCACCGTGGCTCTATAACTGTCGGAACAGTCAAATCTGTAGTTTAGGACGGCTCCAAAGAGGCTGAGCTGATAAAGAGGATACTCCACATCGTAGATCTGCACAGAAAGATCCTCAATAGTGACTTTGAGGCGCTCCAGGGATCCCAGGCCACTGAGCCCCTCGGATTCACTCCTTCGTCCCTTCTTTGGGAGCTTGTTCTTCCGAAAAGAGGAGATGCAATCAAACATTTTGGCCAAATTTATGGAGTTTCTTTTTGGGAATATCAGAAGCTCGTAGCCGTTTACCAGAGTCAGGACTGCAGGGAAGAGGCTGGAGGAGACCCTGGAAAGCAAAATCTGGGCCTGCTTCTCTGAAAAGCTCAAGGAAAGCTCTTCCAGTAAAAACACCTCCAGTTTCTCAGCCTCGAGTTCGGCCTCAAAGTCGGTTCCGGAGGCTTCTCGGAGGCATTCTTCAGGACGAGTCTTTCTTCCAGTGCCGTCTGCGGGATTCTTCGTGCCGGGACGATTTGCGAGCATGGACAGAGAGAGCCCCTTGATTTGCAGAGATATGGCCTTTGAAATCATCTCGGCAGAAGCCGAGAAGCTGTTCAGTCCAAGTTCGACTCCTATTACGGAGACGCTTTCTTCGACAAAGTAGTTGTTTTGCAAAAGGTACCTCAGGATCTCATTGTAAAGCAGGCTCTCCGCGAGCCGATTCGCTTCCTCCTCGTCAAAGTCGAAGCTGGTCAAGTTTCCGATGCTGCTGTTCATAGTAAACCCTGCCAGGCCCTTGAAGAGGGACTGGCTGCTCTCCATTACCCTGTATGTTTTCAAAGACAGTAAAAAGTCCTCGGGGGAGGCCAGTATTTCGGAAATTATCTTGGGAACCTTGTTTTCGAGTCTGTCCTGGACCGAAGTCTCCTTGCGTCTCTCGTCCCGGGAAGCCACTCTAAAGGTGCTGAGTCCCAGCTCCGGTATACGCAGGGACTCCTGAGTCCAGCTCGTTTGAATCGGACTCTGTAGGTACAGGTGTCTGGTGGAGTACTTGGAGGGAGAGGCGCAGCAGCTGGGGAATCCGGAGGCAATCCTCAGGTTCTGAATCTTTACGGAGAAAAAAGGATTGCTTCCCGCGGCAGTTTTAATCATTGTTATCAGGGACCTAACGAGGCGGATCTCTTCCTCTTTGTGGGACCTCGAGATTATTGAGTTGATGTTGGAGGTAACGTTTGGAACCAAGTTCCCCAGCTTCCAAAAGCCCTGGAAGTCAAACAAAACGAAGTCGGAGACCTCGAGGGAATTCAAGTTAAAGTGGGAGAGGTGATCGTCCTTTATTACGCAGTATTCGAAGTCGGAGCTGAAGCCCGGAATTGGAGTCTTGAGCGCTTTACCTTTCTTTTTAAAGGCTGTGCAACCAAAAAGCTGGTGAACTTTAAAGAGGATGCCAGTCTGGCCGCTCGTTACCGGGTTTTCCGGTAAGTGTGTACTGGACCTGGCAGGCTCTCCGCTGCTCCCGGAGTCCAGGAACTCCAGTTTCAGCTTTGGCCCGGCGGCTCTGGATTCAAACCTCCTGTTACTGAACGTCTCCACCTCAAAGGCGCCTTCACGGAGTTCAGGGCTCTCTGCTTCGCATCCAATCTCGGCGATTTTGAAACTAGGGAGAAACGGAATGGCCGAAATTTTTGTTGCGTGAGATGGAATCCTTATGAGAGACGCATTCTCCCTTTCCGGTCCTCCGCTCCTTTTTATTTGGGCACAGACCAGGCCGAACTCATGCTCGAAGACGCGCAAGTTCCTCAGGGCCAAGGTCGTTAGCCTGTGGTAAAAGGAAATCTTGTTGGTAACCAGGTTCAAGTCAAGCTCCAAAACCAGTCCAGGGATCTTCCCGAGCAGGCTCTCGCCGGAGGAGGACCTGGCCAACAAGGGTCTCATCCAGTCGGGGAAAGTTGATACTTTCGAGGAGATGCTGGACACCTCGCTTAAGATCACGGAAAGTCTCGCCTTGGGAATACTGACTTGCAGCCTACCCTCGCTGGAAAACCACTTCCCGAAGGTGGAGAGCTTTCTTTCCTCGATCTCCGGCGGCCCGGAGTCCTTCCAGTCGGGGCTGGAATCTCGGGATGGGTCTCTCCGCAAGGCCCTTTCCGCCACAAACTTCCGCAAAAGCTCCGGGTCCACCTCCGGAGACCTTTTCAGAACTCCCCAAAGGCCGCCTCTGATGGAGGAGTTTTCCCTGAGGAACTTGTCCGCGGACATGTGCAGGGCGATCAGGTCTCTTATGGAGATCTCCGACTCCATTTCGGCCAGAAGCTGCTTGGGGATTTTCGAGGGCCCTCCGTTCATTTTGCAGCCCCTATTAAGGGAGACTAGCGACGAGAGGTACTCCTCAAGCTGTCTCAGGGGGATTCTGTTGTTGTAGATGTACTGCGAGGCCTTCAGAAAGGCCGACCACTGGTTCAAGTAATTCACAAAGTTGTAGAGCACGGAAACGACTTCCTCCGTGCACTTGAGCTCAAAGGGCTCCGAAGGGGAGGCCTCCTCCTGGGAGGGAGGCCTCCGGAGGTACCTTTCCGAGCTCGGGAGGAAGATGAGCTTGCTGGTCTTCCAGTCTCTGGAGGATATGTACTCAGACTTCCGGGAGTCGTCCTCAAACAGGGACCCGAACATGCTGTTGGGAGCGTTCAGCGCCCTGATGTCCCACCTCTTGAAGAGGATGTGCAGCTCGACTCCCTCGTCCCTGGTGATTTGAACGGAACCAGCCGGGTCTTCCGGCAGCTTCACGAACCTGCTGTTGCCGTTTTGAGTGTGTCTGGGGGCCTCCGCGGCGGAGAACTCCCTGGAGCCCGTCGAGATCTCGGTCAGCTCTCTCAGGTACTCCATCTGAGACGGCTCCCTAGCGCCCATTCCGCAAAGCACGGAGTTCAGAATTCCGATCTTCTGGGCCTCGGAGGTCTCGGACGAAAACAGAAAGGGGAGCACGTTCCTCCCCAGCTTGGACAAGAAGCCCTCCTGCGCCTCCTCCGGGGGCGCTCCCTGCACGCCGTTGGAGCTCGAGCCGGAGTTCTCCCCCTCCTCCCCCAGATGCGCGGCATCCCCCTCGATGTCGACCAGTTTCGTCACCACGTTCTTGGGCACCGAAGTTAGCAGCATGCCGTCGAATCTGCGGAAGATGGCTCTGAGGCCGTAGAATCGGATCCAAAGAAACTGAAGCAGATTGGACTTCTTCCCCTGGAGCTCCTCTTCCGAAAGCACTCCTTGGTCGCTGGGCGAGCTTATGCAAAAAGAGTCGCTCAGGATCTCAAGCGCAAAGGGCTCCGGACCCAAGTAGTCGTCCATCAAGAGGCAGTGGACGTTGTGCAGCCTGATGTCCAAGGAGTTCGCCAGACTCGTCTCCAGCGACTGGGAAATCTGGTCCGCCACTTTGTTGCTCGTCCACGGAGAGCAGTACTTGTACCACCTCCAGATCTTCTTGCGCTTCGACTTTAGCAGCCTCTTGCACCACTTCCTCGAGTCCCACTCGTCCACGCTCGCGAGTCTAAGCTGCAGATCCACATCCCAGGCCTCCACGTTCAGGGCATTCTCCTCGCTCGGCATCTTGTCCATCTTCAGCTGGACCCTCGCCCTTCTGACGTTGCTGTAAACCACTATGAAAGGCAGGTCCGCGACCTCGAAGACGATCTGCGGAACCGGAACATTGCTCAGTTCGATGTCCAGCGGGGAGAAGCTGTTAATCTCAACATTCTCCGCCAGGTTCCACGTCCCCAGCAAATCGGACCCCAGCTTCTCCAGCAAATTCCTGACCAGCGACTTTATTATCGAGGACCCCAGCATCCTTTTCTCCCTCCGAGGCCAGCCCCGGCACCACCCTCCGATTCTCCGTTCCCGTCCCCGGGTCCAAGGGCCAAACTCTTTCCTGCTTCCTCTCTTTCT